>CAUYSK010036905.1:0-73599 GCA_963575035.1 Avahi laniger | reverse complement strand
GGCTGGAGTGCAGTGGCATGGTCATAGCTCATGGCAGCCTTGAGCTCCTGATCACTGAAGCGATCCTCCTGCCTAAGCCTCCCTAGTAGCTGGGACTACAGGGACTCCCAGGACGACTGGGTAATTTTTTTTGTTTGTTTTTAGTTAATAGATATGGGTGTAAACTTTTTTTAGTGGTGAGCAAAAAGAAAGACAGACAGAATGGGAGGCCAAACAACATGGCCTTATTGAGCGCTCCCGGGCGAGGTTTATGGGTCCCAAGAAAGGGGCCAGAGAAGTCGCGCCACCCAGTTTTGAGTGGGCTTGTATGTGTTTTAGAGTTGGGGGATGGGGGTTTTTCTGACAGGAAGAGTTTTAGGGCGGGTATTAAGAAGTAGGAGGGGCTGGTGGTATGAGTGCATTTCAGGAGGGGCCGGTGCTATGTGTGGATTCCAGGAGCTGAAACTTCTCTTATCTGGGTGAACATCTAGGTGTGGTTACTCTTTCTTCTTTAGGAAGGGGAGGGGTGCTTGCCACCAGCCTTACAATGGGGTCTCGCTCTTGCTCAGGCTGGTCTCCAACTCCTGACCTCAAGCAATCCTCCTACCTTGGCCTCCCAGAGTGCTAGGATTATAGGCATGAGCCACCATGCCTGGTCTACACACTTATTTAAAATGAGTTTTACCTGACACAAAAGCCGCCAAAAGAAAATGAAGCTCTGAAGAAACAACTAAACCTGCAGGTTTCTTTCTTTCTTTCTTTCTTTCTTTCTTTCTTTCTTTCTTTCTTTCTTTCTTTCTTTTTTTCTTTCTCTCTCTCTCTCTTTCTCTCTTTCTCTCTTTCTCTCTTTCTTTCTTTCTTTTTCTTTCTTTCTTTCCCTTTTCTGTCACCTCTATATACAGATACATAAGTAAGAGAGTGGGCTGCCCAAGTGCAGGGGGGAAAGGGTATAAAAGATGAGTAAGGAAAGTTCATATAGGAAATACGATGGGAGTAATACCCTTTTTTTAAAGAAGAGGCACTTCCCATACAAAGGAGAAGGCTATGACAAGGTGCTCTCCAGCTCAATATCTGCCACAAACTGGAGGTGGGAGTTACAAAAATAAGGGAGAAGAGGAGGCCAGGAAGCTTCTCTTTTGTTTTTCACTCTCTGGAGTCTTGCCCATTTCTCAGGAAACCTTTGGTGTTCACTGCGTGTGGGGTGTTCTTTGGGGTCTCTGTCTCCTCTGATTTTACAGAGTGCAGTAGGTTCTTCCTCTTTCTTTGTCTGATCCCCCAGAATAGGCTTTTCTCCAGACCTCTGCCATACAAATTTGGGTGGAAAATTCTGTCTAAAGTCTACACATTGTCTCTGAAAAACAGAGCATGGTTCTTCTTTCCTTTTGGCTTTAGATTTGGCTTTATCTTGCTTTTATTGGTCTTTGAAGTGCCACCAACAATCTATGGATAGATGATATTGACAGTATGGTATCGCTTCATCAAAAGGAGACTGAATTCTGCATACTGTAGTGAGCCCTCTGGAGTTCATTACTGATCTTAGGTTTCTTGCCCGGGAGATCACATCAGCAATGACATGTTAGCAGCCAGCTTGTGGGTTGACTTGAGTAGGAAATTCGCTCTTCACTCTGAAAGCTAGAAAGAATGGACTCTTGAGAATACAAAAGGATGTATTCCACTCTAACCATCTCATTTAGGAATTCCAGTGTTTCCAAATTTTCAACAGGTATGAGAAATCAGAACTACAAGAATTCTTAGGAATTTCTCAAATCCTAGGTTATTTAAAAACCATTTCAGCATTCTTCCCATTCTTTTCTTATTATCATGGATAGCTAAGAAAATGTATTTAATAAATCAGAAATATTAAGTTTAGCAGTACAGGTTGAATATCTCTTATCTGAAATGCTTGAGACCAGAAGTGTTTTGGAGTTTGGATTTTTTTGCATTTTGGAATACTTGCATTATACCAATTCAGCATCTCAAATTCAAAAATCTGAAATGCAAAATGCTCCAATGAGTATTTCCTTTGAGTGTCACACTGGTGCTCAAAAGTTTCAGATTTTGGAGCATTTCAGATTTTAGATTTTCAGATTTGGGGTGCTCAACCTATATTTACAAAGAACTATAGCCTATAGCAAATATTCAAATGCTCGAAAATGCCAGCATTTTGGTACATTATTGAGTAGTATTTGAAATTGAAATTGTCAGTTTAAGGACTTATTTATTTCCAAAAATTTTTATTTTTTGAAACACTGTTCATAGAATTTTTATGAAGTATATATGTATATAAATTTATTACTACTACTTTTTTTTTCAAAAATGACTCAGCATTGCCAGCAAACAGGATCATGAATGCACACTTATAACACAGCAACAGCTACAAGCAAGACTGACGGAATGGGTTGCGGTAGCTTCCCTCTTATGTGCACCTGTGCCAGTCACTGGAAACGCTGACCTTAACCTCCAGGTGTGCGTGTCACCTGTTCCCGCTCTGGCTTTCTACTGACGTCAGTGGATTCCTTCAAACCAGTAATGTTTCTGTACTAATTGCAAGCTTTAATCCTTGCCGTGAAGTTATAATACTTTTTCCCATTTTCCCAATTTCTTGTCTGACTTTTCTGGGGATTTGGGATTCGGAAAAACATAAAGTTCCAGGGGTACACTGGGAAAGAATTCTCTCATGGACACGTTAAAGTGAGTTTCTGCATTCTGCCCATTTCATTATTGCATGTCTGAGCTTGGATCGGAGCATTCTTTCTGGGAGTAAATCCAGGACACCACTGCTCTTCAAAATGGGAGGATCAACTAAAAAAAAAAAAAAAAATCTCCTCTTGCTGACCATGGGTATCTACAACTGCCATTATTCAATTGTGTTTGCAAGGTCTTACTCCAGCAAAGAGCTACTTTAAAAAACGTAAAAGCTGGACCATAACAGACAGGGAAACTTCCTAACTGGAAGGGGTTAAAATGTAGCATTGATCTGGGAGCCCTGCAGGTCTTTGATGAAAATGGCTGCCTTGGGCCGTGCTGAAGACTCAGATGTTGGTTACCTCATTTTATCATGGAGGACAGAATGACAGTCAAGATTAGGAGTGTCAGACCACCTGATTTGAAACTCAGACACTGACTAGTTGTGGAACAATGAGCAAGTGACTTGGCTTCTCTAGACCTCAATTTGCTTGTCTTTATGGGTCTCATAGAGTGGGTATGAGGATTAAACGAGACCAAGTGCCAGGACGCACGGTAATTATGCACTAAGAGGAACTTACTATTGTGCTGTTTTCTTCTAGGAAAGAACACAGGGGGTTACTGAGAGTCCATCTAACCAGCACTTGCATTCATTGTTCGCAAGTCCGAATTTTGGTAGTGGTGCCCACAGCTAGAGCTCTGCTCTGTCCTGGCACTGTGAATTTCTAAAATGCTGCTGTCATTCTCAGGCTAAAGTCCTCAAACCAAATCCAAGCAATGGTATCAGGAAAGGACCTTATGTTTGGTGACTTCTCACCTTGACACACCACAGGTCCTCCAGAGACAGCTTTGACTTATGTGTTGTTGGGAGCACCCAGGCAGGGAATGGGCTGAATCGGTCAATGGCTGGCAGGCTTGAGACCAACCACAGGGCAGTGCAGACTCCCCCACTCTGAGGCAGGCCCTTGGGGTGCTCTGCCCGTGCTTCTCTGCACATTTTCAGCAGTGAGCACAGGTTTTGTAAAGGAATCGGCCACTTGGGAAGAGCTTGTCTTTGGAACCTATGTCAGAGATATAGGACCGCTCAGATGTGGTCACATAATCTGAAGTCAGAGCCCCTTGAGTTGTTTGTTACAGGGTGTCCAGTGAACAGTTTGCATTGGTTTATGGTAGAAGGTTCTAGGTTAAGAGTACAAGTGCAAACTTCAGCATGTATAAGTTTAATTTTTTTCTCTTGCTAGCTGTGTGACTTTGGATGAGTTACTTATTATCTCTCAGGTTCTGTTTCCTTGCTTAATAAACGGGAATAATAACTGTACCTAACTCATAAAGTTATCTTGAGGGCCAAATGAAGTATGGGGCTTCAGTTTCACAAGGCGAGAATAGTTATGAAGATGGATGGTTGTGATGGCTGCGCGACATTATGAATGTACTTAACATTGAACTGTTCGCTTAACAATGGGTAAGACAGTAAATTTTATGTTATGCATATTTTGCCACAATTTAAAAAATTGGAGGGAAGAAAGCTTTCAACAGAGATCCTAGGACACAATAAACACTCAAGAAATAATTAGCTATTTTTATCGTTACAGTTGAGACAAGGAGGTGTGCAAATACTCCTTGATACACTCTAATGAGGCATCCTTTAGAATATCAAAAGTGATTTTCTCATAAGAAATACGGTAAAGAAGGGAAGGAGATGAGTTTAGTCACTTTGGGGACCTAATTGTCTATGTTTGTACAGCATGGCGTTCCTGGACATGGACCGCGTGGAAGGCTGGAGTAAGAAGAAGGGAAGAATTGCTGTGGGAGAAGGAGAGACCCCCTTGCTGGGTGGGTAGATGTGCATGAGGGAGCAGTGGGTTGTGGAGACTCCTCCCCAGAGCTACCAGAGCCTGACAGCTGGCACATCTCCTTCAGTCTTTCCCTGCCAGTTATTTCACTTGTCTCACCCATTTAACTTATTCTAATCCTGGCCTTGTTAAATCACAAGATTTTTTTCCCCTGAGACTCTTGAGTAGTCTCTTGTGAATAAGGCTTTTAAACAGCACCCCAACCCACTACCCGCCATGCCTGGTGGGCAGGAACAGTCTTTGCAAAGGCCACGTTTATCTGGTCTCTGCAAGTACCAGTGAGGAGACGTAGGTGATGAAAATATCACCTTTCACTGGGGCCAGGTGGAAAATTATTCTGCAGTGTTTTTTTCTGCCTAGAGACTGGCAGAGATGGATCTTCCTGAAGACTTCATTTTCTGATCCATCCTGACATTTTGGATCCATTAGCTATTAAAACAAAATGAAAAGAAGCATAAAATCAGAAGCTTTCAGGGCCTCTTTCTCAGACTGCATCATGAATACTGCTGAGCTAGTCCCGCTACTCATAAGACTGTGCAATCGGCAGTGTCTTCTCACGTTATGAAACTCCGCCTTCCCCAGGGGGAGGGATGGATTCCCAGCACCCGTGTGTACCACGTGACTCTCCCCTTCCTGGAATGATTTCCGATTTGGTCCTCGTATGATGATAGTCAACATCGCAGTTACAAAAGGAGCTATTCTGAGTGCCTCCTATGTGTCAGGCACATACATCAACAGACACTTAAATTATTTCATTTAATCCTCAAAACTGGTTAAGTATCATTATCTCAAGCTTACAGAGGGTGATACAGAGGCTTGAAGAAGATCAATCATTTGCAGTGAATGGAACTGAGATTTAAACCTAGGTCTGTTTGACTCCAAGGCCTTTCTTTGCCTTTAACTGCTGAACAGTGGCTTGAATGGACCCTGCCATAGCATCAGCTCCTCACTGTGGAGGATTGGAGCTACATATACACGTACACACCGGATGACTCTCTCCTTGACACCTGGTGATTTATGTCGAGTGCAAGTCTGTCTTGGTTCTCTTTCTAAGACAGGTGCTATCCCTTTGTTTTTGGCTCCGGGTGTGCAGTACTGGCAATTCTTGCATTAAGCTTACGATGTACGCTTGTTGGCTGTCACTGTTAGCTAAGAACTTGACCCTGGAGTGAAATTCAAGCTACAGCCCTTCTATTAATACTTACTAGGTGTGTGACCCTGGGAAAGTTGCTTAATTTCTCTCAGTTTTTGCATCTGTAAAATGGAGACAGCAGTAGCACCCAATTCTTAGGGTTGTTGTGAAGGTTAAATGAGGTAAAGGCTTAGAATAGCAAATGGCTTATGTCAGCTGCTTAATATAACTGTTCAAACTTGGGAGAGTTCCCTGAACCATAATTGCAACTAATAACATGCAAAGAATTTACGTACTGCCCATTATAATCTTTAATTCCTTGACTCTTGTTTGATTCTTTAACATTTATTGAAGCTGACTGTATGCCACACACTGCACATACAGATGTCATGGATACTGAGAAGAATAAAGGATCAGTTGTTCCTGCTTTCAGGAAACAGATACATTTAACTCCATGTGCTAAGAACGCAGAGTTCATTAGAAGCCTGGAGGAAGGATACATAAATTAATCTGGTTATTCAAGGAAGGAAGAGCAAGAGTCAGCTACATGTGGAAAGATGGGAAAGGGTTTTTACGCAGAGAGAATGTATCCAAAAGACACAAATGTGGGAGACACGGTAGGCGAGAGGACCTACCAGTGATTTCTAGATGTTAGAATATACATTTTAGACTAGGAAACGAGGCTGGAGACAAACATAGGGGGTGTGGAGCTTGCACTTAATTCTGCAGGTCATGAGGGAGCTGCTGGTGGGGTTTTAGCGGGGAATGACAGTGTGGAGGGTGGGCGCAAGGGGGCAGGAGGAGTGGTCAGGATTGGGGCGGGGAGACCAGGTGGGAGGCTTCTGAGAGACAGAACGGCGCAAACTGGAGCAGTCGAGGTCGGACGGAGCGGAAGAGCTGCGTGGAGGAACATTCGGGAGGTGAGACTGTAGGACATGTAATTGGTGGGGTGGGGGGCGTGGGAGGGAAGGCAGTCTCTGGTGACTGCCCTTCGCTGCTGTGAATCCTGAGTTAACGCCCCCCTTTCCTGGAAGTTCCCATTTTAGAGGATAATTCTTACTCCATATTTTCAGAAGGATCATTATTAGATAATTAGTTGCATAGGCCCCTAAAGTCCAGTAGAGAAACCACCCGAGAAGTTGAAGCCAGTTCTAAGCAGTCAACTAAAAAAAAGCAGTGGAGTTATTATAACATTTAGTGTCTCCAGGTGTCAGTTTCCTAACCTGTGAAAGCAGTGCTTGCTCCGTCAGACTGATGTGAGGACTAAATGAGACAAAGCTTTTAGAACAGCATCTGCCATAAAGCAAGCCCTCAGAGTAGGTGAGCTGCAGTTGGTATTATTATTGTGATAGTTATTTATTCTGTAGCACAGTCTCATGCATCTGACTACCTGGGTTCAAATCCAAGCTCTGTGTGAAACTGAAAAACATTGTTTAACCTCAGTAAGCCTCAGTTTCCCGTCTGCAAAATGGGAAAATAATAGACAATGATAAAAAAGTGCTTATCACAAGATGGAAGGATGGAATGTGTATGAAACACGTAGCTCAGGTCCTCGCTCTCAGTAAGTTGGCAGGAAATGTAAGCTACTGCTACATTCCTTCTTGTGTGCTAGGCACTTTTGTATATGTGATATAATTTCATTTTCCCTTCAGCCAATAGAGTAGGTGATATGATCTCCACATTATAGATGAAGAGATTAAAGTATGGGGAGTTTAAATGATTTGTCCAAAGCAGCTGTAGCTGAGCTGGCATAAGCTGTTCCATTTGGAATGTTTTGATACCTTTCGAATCTTTAGGAAAATTCCTCTACACCCATAGGAAAAGGAATTTTCAGTTACACTCAATTTGTGATTATATTGATTTCTACCAGAAGGGAATTAGAATTATCATCAAAAGTTGGGGTTGGAAGTAATTTCTTGAGTGCCAGGAAAAACAAATTGCAATCTTGTGTGAGTTCCTCTGTTGTTAAAAACAAAACAAACTAAAACAAGAACAATAAAATACAATATACTAAGTATATTATATTATATTATTTATAAAATATAATATACTAATTAAATATAACAAACTAAAACAAGAACAATAAAATATAATATACTAAGTATATTATATTACATTATAAAATATAATATACTAATATAATATACTAAAAATATAATATAATAAGTTTTTACTTATGCCAAAACCTAATAGGAAAAACAGGTAATGTGGATCTATGCTGGTTAGAGGAGAGGCAGTAGAGTTTAAGCCCTTGTCCCCACCTTTTCTAAAGGGGTTCCACAAAGCCCTGGGGAACACACTTTGAAAACCATAGATCAGAAAGTCCCTTCTTTGGTGAGAAAACCAAAAGTAGAGGAATAAAGTGACTTTCTAATGTCATACCCCAGGGACTCATTGGAGTCAAAACTAGCAGTTAATCTGCTGTGGTCACCCCGGCTGTGAGGTCGCTGTTGCGGCCACTCCCTCTATATACTATGCAGAGCCTTGATGAAGGGCGCTCCTTTTTGGACAAAAGCCTATATTAATGTTCACAGTACGGGTACTTAATTTCTGTTTTATCATTTTCTGTGCATTCCAAATTTTCTATAATAAATATGCATTACTTCCATAATCAGAAAAAATATTTTTAAAAAAATATTAAATTGGGACCAGTCACAGTGGCTCACATCTATGATCCCAGCATTTTGGGAGGCCGAGGTGGGAGGATCACTTGAGGCCAGGAGTTCAAGACTAGCCTGGGCAACATAACAAGACCCTGTTGCTACAAAAAATAAAAATAAAAAAATTAACCAGGCGTGGTGGTGCATGCTTGTAGTCCTAGCTACTTCGGAGGTTGAGACAGGAGGATCACTTGACCCCAGAAGTTTGAGGTTACAGTGAGCTATGATGATGCCACTGGACTCTCACCTGGGCAACAGAGTGAGACCCTGTCTTTACAAAAAAAAAAAAAATTAAATTGGTTAAGGGGGAAGAGGTGATTTGTATGCCTGGCATAGAGTAATCCCAAGTTTGTGGACTTTTCTTATCTTCTGATTTCTCTGAGTAGCTCATTGCAATGACTTTGGGTTGGGTCTGGGGGTTACTGCAAAGGGAGATGGTGCTATTCTGGGAAGGAGTGTTTGCTCTCTGTTTGTTTTTAATGTTGCCCAAAATAAGGGCCAGCATTGGAGACTTTTTCTCATTTGTCACCAATCTACTCCTCTAATATGGTCTAACATCATCCTCCATGACCCAGTCAAAAGTGGCTTATCACCTGTCAACCACACCAAACCAATTTCTGCATCTCTGTTTTTTGCCCACACGGGTCATTCTAAGAAAGACTTCTTCCTCTCTCTCTGCTATCAAAGTATTGATATTGTCTTTCAAAGGCCCATTTTGCATCTACTTCACTCATTCACTGATTTATTAATTCATCCACAAATATTTATTAAGTGGATGCCAGGCATTGACTATTCTAGGCCCTTGGACTAGAATGGTGAACAGAATATACATGATCTCTGTAATTACAGATGTGAATCTTCACTGAAAGACTGATATAAATAAGTAAACCCATGAATTCGCACAACCATCCATCCACCCATCCTTCCTTCCATCCATCCATCCAATTCCAAAATGTGCTAAGTGCTATGAAAGAGAATACCAGAGTGGTCCTGTTTTAGAATGGGTGGTCAGAGAAGGCCTCTCAGGAGAAGTGACTTTGCAGCTGACACCGCAAGGATATAAGAAGAGGGCTGTGAGGATGGTGAGGGAAGAGCATTTTAGGCAGAAGGGGTCCTCAGGTAGAAGAATGGGAAGAACTGAAGGAAGCCCAGGGAGGCTGGAGCAGAGTGAGTGACTAATGACCATCCAACATGCTAACTCCTTTACTTACATATTTTGTTTATTATTTCTGTTCCCTGCTAGACTGTAGACTTTATGAAAGGAGGTGTTTTTATCTGATTTGTTCACTAGTTTATCTGCAGTGCCTAAAACAGTGCTTTGAACATAGTAGTAGGCACTCGATAAATATGTTGGAGTGTGAATGAATGAATGAATAAGGAATGCAATGAAAGAATACTAGAGAGGCAGGCAGGAGTGAGTTCATATAGGGCCTGTGCGTTATGAAAAATGCTTGGATTTTATTCTTCATGCAGCGGGAAGTAACAGGAATTTTAACGGAAGAATTATGCGAGCTGATGTATGCTTTTAAAAGCTTTTAGTTGGACTTTTAGTTGGAGAAAGGCTTGAAGGTCGGCAGTTGGAGAATCAAGTTAACTTAAAGGTCTGCTGCAGTAACTTGGAAAGAGGCATTAGGATGCTGCTGGCAGTGTAGACAGAGAGAAAGAGATGAATTCATAATGTATTTTGGAGGTAGGAAAAGCAAGATTTGCTGATGGATTTTGCAGCAGACATTTCAGATTGATTTCCCAATACCCATTCTCCCCTTCTTCCTTACTAATATAATGCTATGGAATATAAATTATATAACATTTATAATATAAATGTTGTTTGGGGTGACAATGTGCCTAACTAAAAAATAATTCTATATTTTCTAGCTTCTCTTGCAACTAAGGGTAGCCATGTGATGTTGTTCTGGCCAATATGATGTAAGAAGGAATCATTGTGTAGGGATTTGGCAAAAACTCTTTGAAAGAATGTTGGATTCAACTACCAAACAAATTTTTCCCTTTACTCTTCTCCTTCTTTTTGCTTGAATTGTAGATGCTGGTGCAGAGCAGCCACTTTGAGGGCAAGAGGCAATAAGCATGAAAAGAAAGTCACCACTGAGGACACAGAAAGATAAGAGTTTGATCTCTGATCCAGAGATCTGCCATCTCACCCTGTACTGCCTATCTCTGGACTTCTTTTGTGAAAAAAACAAAAACAAAAACAAAACTAAATTTTTATTTGGTTAAATCATTGCAAGTTAAATTTTGTTTATGCACCGCCAAATTTATTTCTAACTAATTCAGATTGGATGTGGGAGAAACAACAGAGGAGAATTCTATTTTTTTTTTATTTTCCCCAAACAACTATTTAAACGGAAGACCGAGTGAAGAATAAATTTTAAATAGGGATTGTATGTGTTTGTATATGTTTGTGTGACAGAGAGACAGAGAGAGACAGAGAGAGAGAGAGAGAGAGAGAGAGAGAGAGAGAGAGAAGATGGAATCCAAGACTTCATTTTGCATATGTTAATCTTGAGATGTCTGTGAGGTATCCACATTGTGAATGTTAACCCAATTGTTGGTTATACGACCCTGTCATTCAAAGAAGAGTCTGGAATAGAGACAGAAATCTGGCAGTTGTCAGCATCGAGATGGTATTTAAAGTCATATAAATGGCTGAGATTTCCCAGAGCAGGAAAGTATATGGATGGAAAAGAAAAAGGCTCACAGCTAAGCCCTGAGCATGTTGACATTTAGAGGGAAGGGGAGGGAGAACCGCTGTGACAGAGACTAAGAAGGCACAACCCGTGGGGATAACCACAGGGGCAAAGTCGTGTCAACGAACTGGGTCTCCTGGCCCTGTGTCACTTTTGCACGGCACGTTTGTGTTGTGTACCCCTCATCTGGCACTTTTTATGTCCGCATTGGGGTGTTATTTCTCCTTTTGTGGGTCGGCTGCTTTCCCTCCTGATGAGCCCTGAGGTCTCCAGGGCCTGGGATCAGGTCTGTCCTCTGCAACTCCCCAAACCAGACACAGCACTCCACCTCGAGGTCACGATCCCTAAGGCTTGGCAACGACAATCTGTGCCCACGGATCAGGGAGGAAAAAAGAGGGTGTTTAAAAGTAGAAAACTGGTTTGGAAAAGTGAAAAAATTGGGAAGTGTGCTCAGTCCCAGGTTGGAAGGCTCATTCAGCAGCAAAATGAGAGGCATTATCTGACCAGAGAGGAGGAGGCTTGTAAGAATTTTGAGAGCATAGGTTGGCTGTAGGTCACAGGGCCGAGGAAAAATCAGAAAGATGAAAGAAAACTGATGCAAAATCCAAGAATTCCATTGTGTTAGGGCTTTAGGTGGGGAGGGTAGCTCTGACCAGAAACACCAAGGGCTTACATGGGAAGTTGAGCAGGAAAGGACAGTGTGTTCTCAGGGCTGGGATGAGCTCATAATGGCTGCTGGGGTGAAATAAAGAGGAAGGAACCATAAAACCCGGGCTGCATGTGACCCACAGTCATGGCATGGGCTGACTCTCGAGATTTCCCATAGTGGTCTTTGGCATGAGGTGCTGATGCCCAACTATGGAGGCTTAGGTTGTGGGAGGGAAGCAAACCCCTGGGCTAGAAGACCAAACCCCTGATCATTTGTTCACTCATGCATTCATTCACATTGGATATGCAATTACTATGTACAAGTCCTGGGGATACAGTGGCACAAAAGACAAAATATATACCTGATTTTATGGAACTCATGTTCTAGTGGGTATGGTTTGTGTGTGTTTGAGAATAACTAGAAAAAATTAATGAACCAGATAATTTGATAGGGTAAGCTGCAGACAGGGCTACCCGAAGCATGGTCATTGGATAGGCAGCAGCGTGTCACCCATGAGCTTGTTTAAAACAGAATCTTATTATAGAATGTCTTTTTTTCCTTTGGGTAGATGCCTAGTAGTGGGATTGCTGGATCCAGTGGTATTTCTATTTTTAGCTCTTTGAGATATCTCCATATTACTTTCCACAGGGGTTGTACTAATCTGCAGTCCCACCAGCCCATCCTTCAAAGGGAGGTATCACAAGGATGGAAAAACAAGCACCGCGTGTACTTGTCATCAAATTGGTATGAACTGATCAACACTAAGGTTCTCGCATGGAAGTAACAGTCACTGGGTGCCGGTCAGGTGGGAGGGGTGGTGGGGAGGGTAAACTCACGACTAATGGGTGCAGAGCACACTGTATGGGGGATGGGCATGCTTGCAGCTCTGGCTTGGGAGAGGCACAAGCATTATATGTAACCAAAATGTTTGCACCCCCATAATATTCTGAAATATAAAAAACCCCGGAATCTTAGGAGAAACCCGAGACCTACTGACTCAGAATCTGCATTTTAGCAAGATCCCCTTGTGATGCCTTTGCACGCTAATGTTTGCAAAGCACTGTGCTAGAGGGTCCTTGGGAAGGGGGATCCTTTAGGTGGGGTAGATATGGAAGGTTTTCCCGCCTAGGTGACACGTGAGCTGAGACCCGTGCGAGGAGAAGCCATCTGCGTAAAGATCTGGGAGCAGAGCGCTCCAGGCAGAGGGGAGGCAAATGCAAGGGGCTGGATGGGGACAAAGAAAAAGGTCTGTTTCTTCCTCATGGAAGAAAACTTCTCTTTCCTCTCTCCTTACCTGGCTAGCCTCACCCAGCTGTCGGACCTCAGCCGCAACCTCACTTCCTCTGGGAGCCTCTCCTAACCCCAGCCCCCTCCCCCTCAACTCCGGCCCTGCGTGGGAGTGGTCCCGTTGCATGTCTGTGGTCTTGGTACTGAGCAGGTAGGTGGTCTGTCATTCTAATGACTATTCAGATGAGAGTGAGAAACCCAGAAAGATGGAAGAGGAAGGCTGTTCATAGCTTTGTTAAGGGGCATAATCAGTAACTCTTGAAACTTCGTGGCCTTAGCCTGGGCAGAAGCGCCCCCGCCCGGCCCTCTGTGCCACCAGCCCCCACACACCCCCTTCCTCTTGATCCTCGTCGCTCTGAGATCTGTGGTCAGATTCCCTTAAATACTTCCTTTCAGCCGGGGAGTCAGAGTCCAGCAGAGGATATGGGCTGCCAGAATGGACGTGCAGTTGAATCGACTACAACGCAACGTGCTGGATGCTGTTACATGGTTCAGAGCAAGGGCTGTGGGGGCTCAGAGAGGGGCTGGGCGCCAGATACTGGGGGTATTTCGGAAGTTCCAATTCAGCTGGCTTTAAAGAGAGGAAGAAGATTTGTTTTCAAGTGTGAAGGGGTGGTGGTAACTGAGTGGTGACGGTGATGGAGGGGCAGCGGCGGTGGTGATGCTGGTTTGCTGTGGCAGCGGCGGTGGCCGCAGTGACAGTGACGGTCAGGTGAGTGGCGGTGGCGAACGTGATGACGGCCTCAGTGGCGAGGTGGCTGTGGTGATGGTCATGGTAATCATGGTGATGGTGAAGTATATTCCAGACAGAGGCCACAGCACGCCCGTGAGCATAAAGTCATGAAAGATCTCCTGAAGTCTGAAAACTGGAAAAAGTTCACTAGGTAGAGTGGCTGCAGAGAAGACGGACAGTCAGGTTAGAGCCAGATGCAAGGGCCTTGTGGGCCAAGATGGACACATTTTCATGAAAGATTTACGGAAACGATGAACTTGACTAGCTTTGGTTTGTAGGACGAGAATCGGCTACACTGCAGGGGAGGGGAGGTGATAGCTTCTGTTATAATTGTCTCTCTTGTTTGATAATTGTCCGGTTAAACCCCAATAGGGAAGGGCCAAAGGAGTGTATGGAATATGCACAAATCTACTTCTCCTTAAACCCAGCATCCTAGAAGTGGGTGGAATTTCCCCTTTTGGATAGGGTAATATTAAAATTCCTCAAGAAAGATATTTAGTTATCTCACTCATGGGCTTTCATCTACTCAATCATTCATTAATTCCTTTACTCATTCAAGATGCTTTTATCGAATGCTTGCAAAGTTCAATGCATAGGGTATGATGGTCAAAAATAACAATAAATGACTTCCTTAGCTCTCCCAGGAGCTTACATTCTAGCAGAAACACAAGGGCTAGGCTGGGAGCACAGAAACCAAGAGTCAGGGGTCTTGTGTGCAGATCCTGACTTTCCAGACCAGGGCAACTCTTTACCTTGTTCATTCATCACTTTCTTCCTGAGTTCTACCATGTTCATGGTACTGTGTTAAGGAATGGGAAGATGAGCAAAATAATTCTTGCCCTAAGAAACAAGAAGTTTACAATCTAGGGAAGAAACTTCTCCAGACCTCTATATGCCTCATCTATATTATTTATGTGTTGTGTATGTGTTTGTGGGCAGGGAGAGGTTGACCAGATGATTTTTAAAGTCCTATACAAATTTCTTCTTGTATGCCAAAATGATTCAAGATTTGTAGAGAGCCCTTTCATTATAAATAAACCCAAATTAAGTTCTATATTTTGGGTTACCTTCTCTAGATGCTCTAGAAATTAATTACAGAAGCTCACTCCCTCCACACTCACGTGTGCAGAATAAGCTATCTTGCATCCTTGTAAAAGGCTCATGGTGGATTTGTGACAGGCTGTCAGTTTGATTTTCAAACCTAGGTACACAGGACAGAGCCATCCGAGGGAATTTCAGGACCCTGAATGACTCAGCTTGGCACGTAGTCACATAATGAAAGACCCAGTTGTTCCGTATTCATGCCGGTGAACATGGTTTGAGAAACTCTGGGAACTTAAACTTTCTGACTTTCTGTGTAACTGAAATCTCAACCCTCAAGTGTGTCGAAGTGACTTCACTGACACAGCACATGTAACTTGGCTCTCTCTTGATGTCTGTTTTTCTTGCTCTTAGGAGAAGAAATGGCCTAAACAATCCTCATGGGCCAACAGTTGAAAAAATATTTGTTTTGGTTTTGTTGAGCACTTTCCCTACTAAAACATGAACATTTTGAGGGGAAGGGAGATACCTATTGTGTACGTTTGATTCATTTATGCTTAGCAAATCAATTGTTTTAGGTAGAGACTTTATGTCCAAGAGGGCTATAGAAAACTTTACTGCCCTTTTCCTTTCAAACAGGAAGTTGCATTTGGCCAAAAGTAAACACATGTGAACCCGGGAAAGTTTGTTTAGTTTCTAATGCTGACTTCAGGACCTGAGAATGGAGTCTGTGCTTGGCAAAAATGCCTTCTCTGGGATCTTGCTGGGCCAAAATACTCTCTGCTGAGGACCTGGCCTTTGCACTGTGGTAAACATCCTCCTACCAGCCCACAGAAACTCACTGCCAAAGTCCCTCAGCAGCTTTGCTTGCTTGTCAGGAACATTCAAAGGTGATGGCAACTTGGAAACATACTTTCAATGGGACTTAGCTTTGCGGAGAGAGGACACTCCGTGGAAATGGCCTGTGGTTTGGAAATCTCAGGGGGCGTGAATGCACTTTGACGTTCTTTGTGCTGAGAACACACATTTTGGGTTACCTTCTCTAGATGCTCTAAAAATTAATTACAGAAACTCACTCCCTCCACACTCACATCTGCAGAATAAGCTATCTTGCATCCTTGTAAAAGGCTCATGGTGGATTTGTGACAGGCTGTCAGTTTGATTTTCAAACCTAGGTACACAGGACAGAGCCATCCGAGGGAATTTCAGGCTAGCCCCTTGGGGTGAAGAAGCTTCTAGGAGAGTGACTGTTACTACTCAGCTAGCATTGTAGCGCTAAGCACATTATAGGACTGATCTCAAGAAATCCTCATACAGGATCTAAGAGAAAGGCACCATTATTATCTCCGATTTACAGATGAGGGAACTAAGCCTTAGGAAGGTAAGAAACTTGGCTGAAATCCACACAACTAGACAGTAATGGAGCCCTCTAGTCTCTCAGCCTTCTGGTTTGGAGATTTTAAGTAGTGCAAGATAAATATCTAAACTCCAGGAGGTTACGGAATTTTCGGGGGAGACAAGAGTCAGGTGAAGATCAATGTAAGACAACTTACCATTACAGGCCAAAGAATTGAGAAAGTAGCATTTACAATTTTTAATGAATGAGCTTAATGTCAAACATATCTTGTTCCAGGAAGGATTTAAGACAGCAGATATAAACTTGAGGAATGTGTGAGTAGGTAGAAATGGTGAGGTCTAGAGGAATCTGGGATGATTTTCAGAGGAGTGACTCTGGTTGGCCCTCGAAGAATGACTGGGATTAGATAAGTAAAGAACAGTTCACATTAGAGGAATCAGAATCGACTCTTTTTTTTTTTTTTAGGAAGATTGCATTAGAAGATACTTAATAAAAATGTTCTAAGTACATAGAGTGACCTTCCTTGAGCTGCGATATTGCATTCTCTGAACTTGTGTGTGTCAGAGATATTTTATCAATCTAAACATACAAAGAAACATTTGGCCTGTGCAGGAATCCGTCACGGAGCAGCAGTGACAAAACTAGTCAATATTGGACCAGAAATTCCCCCCGTTCCACTTCACCTTGCCCGTCATTGACCGTGTCACTGGTCTTACCGTGGCTCTGAAAACATGTTATTGCTGAAGTGCATTTCTCTACTGCACTTTATAAACATTGTCACTAATCTTCACCACTGCTCTAATACAGTAAATGAGATTAAGCCCATTTCACAGCTGAGGAAACTGAGACTGAGAGGGATTAAGAACTTTGTCCAAGTCATACAACTTCTTGTTGGTGGAACAAACTAATTGATGGGAGAAATGGGTCTGATGCCAAAGCCCATGTTCTATGTGCTCTACCACGTACTCTCCTTAGAACAGAATGAAGCCTCCCCAGACAGTTTCAGCTAGTATTCTGGATTCATTTAAAATCCTTATGAGGTGTCAACAGCTTTAAATCCCGTGGCAGTATGGGAGACCCGAACACCTGGGTGCATTTTCTTTTATTCAATCTAACAGGGACACAGACCTCTGACTCCCTTCATAGAATCCTCCTTTTGATGTGTCTCTGTTTTCTTCATTCAGGAGAACAGATCAGTATTTCTCATGCAAGGCTTGGTTGGCTCTGTGCCCATCTCACTTTTGCAATGAATTTAGCAACATCTGCTTTGCCCATTAAAGTGATTTTTCTCTTCCTGGCCCGGAGCCTGTATGCTTGCTGCAATTGATTACCAGCAATTTCCTTCCCAAACCAGAAGGTTCAGTGAACTCTAAATTGAATTGTTGCTCACTGGTCTCCTTTGGACCAATGCATATGGCTTACGTGCGGAACGGTCAAGCTACTCAGTTCCCGAATCTATAGGCTGATGATTCTGGTTAAACATGGGGGTGGACCTGGTGAGTGACATTTCCCATTTTTGCACACAGTGGCTTAAGGCTGTGGTCATCTGTAGGTTTCTCAATTTCAAACCTGAGGTGGGGGAAGGGAATGAAGTCACCTTGCTTACAGCGAGGCTGTGGCAGAGTCCACCTCCTCCTTTCTTTCAGGCAAATTGCAGCACCAATTAGCCTCAGATGCAGAAGCCTTACCTAGAAGATAAGAAAAATATCTCAGGCCCTAGAAGTAGTTCACAAAGACCTCAGGAAGATGTGAATCGTTGTATCCTTTGGAAGACAACTGTGAGTCCCCCAACTGGTCCAGGCAGCTTTTGAAAATAAAGCAAAGGCAAAATTGATGCCGAGCTGGTATACCTGGCCTGCGGCTCGGTTTTGCTGGCTAGATTCCTAGTCATTCCTTGAGATGCAGTCTGGGCGTTACCTTCCAGGAAGCCTGCCCGATTCTCATTCACCCCTGTATTCCTAACGCCGAGCACAGCGAGTACACGGAGTACGCCCCCAGTGAAAGGATGAATGAGTGAAACATGCTGCCTGCCTTGTAAGATTTTAAATTGGTTCTTTGTTTTGACTTGTTCCTGAAGCGTCTCTCCACCCCCATAGCCGTGATGGCTTCACACAAGGGCAGGAGGAGTAGTTCCTTATTTAGAGAAGTGGAACTCAGGAGTCTCCTCCAAGACATAGTCCTAAAAAAAAAAAAAATCAAAGGAACCCTTTACTGATCAAATTGCTGCTGTTTATTAGGGTGGTTAATTGAAAGTTAGTGTCTAAAAATAAGAAAAAGGTAACATAAATGACTAAATCTAGTAATAGTGACAATTGCTTGAAATCCATTTGAGTCACTGCCTGTTCTGTTTCTTTGAGAAGACATTTCCCATTCCCACCACAATTGCTGACAGCAAACCCACCTGTGTCGGTAGCCACTTCTGAAATGATTATTGCAAATGAGGCTGCTAATATCCTATTCTTGCAGAGCTCTTTCACAAACATCTTTAGCCTTGAGCTTGAGGCTCTTTGCTTTTATTTCTGGAACAGATCTCATTTATAGTATTACTAATAGTGAGAAATATTAGAAAAAGCAGAGTATGCCAAAAAGTATGGCTCAGCTTGAAACTGTGAGATCTGTACCTCTTAACCAAACAGTTTCTGAGCTGAACCTCCAAGGTATTTAGGGATTGCTAGTGGTTTTTATCTTCTAGAAAGTCCTCAGGTGTTTATTTCTTTATTTAATCTCTGCACATTGGCAGGTGGCCCTTGTGGACCTACTGAGGAAATGGGCTAGTAAACTTCAAGGGAAATTTAGCTAGGCCTTACATGATGATATGTAGTCAGGGGAAAAGACACCTGGCATTTTTTCCTGGCTTTGAGAACCTAGTGGAAAAAAGGCTGGGGAAGGTTCCAATTGCCTGCCCTTGTTCATTTATCAGATGCAATGAAGCCGGGTCCCCTTCCCCACTGCAATCCCTGGCAGCGGAGAGGGAGAGACCTCAGCTTCCTGGGTAATGAAACGAGATGGGCTGTGCTTGGTCAGGCTGTTTCAGTTCTGCTGCCTGTCACCCTGGTAGCTGGGATTAAAACACATCCTTCCCCTTTCCAGAGTTCCTGGCTGAAGCTGAACAGGCCTTTTCCAAGAGAAATGTGTTTCTCTGAGATTCAACTCATCAGGCTCAGGCTGAGTCCAAAATTCCAGGTTGAAGGAATCATTAGGGACAGTGAGGTGTTACGACTTACCCAGAGCTAACTAAACCTTCGCCATGAGATCACCACCATTGCCACCAAAATGGCAGTTCACATTAGATGCACGCTTATTACGTCCCAGGCCCTGAGTCAGCACTTAACATTCTCGATGTTGTATGTGATCCTCACACAGAGTCACGAAGCAGGTTTTAGAATTCCGTTTTACAAATGAAACAGCGGAGGCTCTTAAAATTTACTTTTTTAAGGCAGTAAGTGTTTATTGAGATTATTGGGCACTGTGCTAAATACTGAGATACAGTGGTAAACTACGAAAACACAGTTCTTCCTTTAGAAATTTTATATTTGGCTAGCAAGTACGGGGCGGCCAAGACTGAAGCCGCTGTTAGCCGGATTCTGAAGCTTGCTTTAAGCTCCACGTGCAAGTCTTCTAATCTAAGATACCTCTTGGGGACCCTCCTTTTGAAACTTAGCCTGCTCTGCATGATTTTGGGAAGGCAGAATCCGAACTAGGTTTAGCCTTCTAATGTCATACCCCCGTGAAATACAAGCCGACATGGGCAGGGACCATGTTTGTCGTCTGCTGGGCACACAGTCGTCCCCGAGTAGATCTACGTTGGTGAATGGGTACTAGCGCCCACATTTTGGTTTTGGTCTTCCGTCTGAGAGTGGTCCCTGCCAGGCTCTCAGTCAAAGCACATTGAAACCCATGTGCTGCGACAGGCTTTGAGCCCTTTCTGTGTAGTTGGTCTAATTCTTCTTTTTTCTTAATTTTCACACGCCCTTGCACTTCCTGCTCTTCCTGGGCCTGGAAGCGGAAGTACTGAAACACTGAGACAAATTGTTCTTATGGTTTTTAGAGGCTGGTCGAAACCAGGAAGGATAGGACAGGACATCAGAGGGCTGGTTCTCTCTGTCCAGGAGATAAGAGTTTGGTCTTGGGACATCTGGCCATGTCTCTCTCCTCCATTAAGCTGGTTCGCCTCAGCAAGGTCAGTCAAGGACTCGATCTTAGCTGCAGCTTCCTTGTTCAATGGCAGGTGGATTCTTGTTCTTTTGACTTCATTTCCCAGCTGTATGTGAAAGGCTATGTCTCTCTTGGAAGGCAATGTTGAGATTTATTTCCCAGTTATAGATTTGTACATGTACTGATTTATTCATCCAACAAATACTTATCAAGCACCTAGTTGTATGTCCTTCACGAAGAGCCCTCATGGAGCTTACATGCCAATGGAGGAAACAAAGTAAACACAAAATTAAATATACGATATGTTAGAAGATGAAATTGCAATGGAGGAAATTAAGTAGGTGGGGGATGAGAAATGGGGGTGGGTGGGTGTATTGCAATTTCAATAGGGTTGTTAGGGAAGGCCACGGGTAGAAGGTAATATTTGAATGAAGCTCTGAAGGAGTTGAGGGAACAAGCTATGTGGATATGGGGGAAGAGGGTTCTAGGCAGAGAAAACAGCAAGTGCAAATGTCCTGAGGCTGGAAGCTGCCTGATATGCCCCAGGAACAGCAAGGTGGCTGGCATGGCTGTAGCACCATGAGCAAGGGAGAGAGAAGAAGGAGATATAGTCAGAGAGGAAATGGGGTCAGATTGTGTCATGAGAGCCTTGAGAACAGAGGAAGTCTTAGGTTGTTCTGTGAGTGAGCCAGGGAGCCTCTGGAAGGTTTTGAGCAGAGAAGGAATGTTATCTGATAAAGGAGTGTTGAATCAGCTATTTTTGCAGAAGCACTGATGTCTCCTACTGACCAGCCTGTGCATAAAGAAGCAAGCAATAGAAAATTTGAGATTTGATCGAGCCTCCTGACCCTTTATGGCAAGGCATCATTTCCATTTTAGTCGAGGCCAAGCAGGCTCAGAGAGTTTCGGTGACTTCCTCAGGCCATTAGCCACACAACCAGTAAGCAAAGAGATAGGCAAGGTGGGCAGCGTTGTTTCAGAATGCCTTCTGCTTGCATTCCTTCTAGAGGTTCAAGGAGAGAACCGTGTCCTTGCCTTTTCCAGTGTTGAGAGGGTGTCCCGGTTCTTCGGCGTGTGGCCCTCTTCCTCCATCTTTAAAGCCACTCATATCGCATCTCTACAACATTTCTTTTACTGTCAGTCTTTCTCTGATCCTAGCTAGGAAAGATTCTCCATTTTTAAGGATTCATGTAGCTATGTTGGGCTCACCTGGGTGATCCAGAATACCCTTCCTTTCTCAGTGTTTGTACATTTAATCCTATCTGCGAAGTTCCTTTGCTTTGTGGGGTAACATACTCACAGGTTCTGGGGGTTAGGGCATGGGCACTTTTGAGGCACGATTATTCTGCCTACCACAAATATTAAGCACTTTCTGTGTCTTATTACATTTAAATATCATATTATAACAACTCTAAGAGGTAGGCAAGAATGTTAGTCCTTTTTTTTCGCCCAAGGTTAAACAGTTAGTGCATGTCAAGGAAGTTTAGTAAAGACTGAGATGATTAAAGGCAAGTCAGCTTGTTCTTAATAATAACAGGACTCAATGCCTTAAATTAACTAATATGTTGTGAGTCTTCAGAAAGCATGGGTGTGGGAGGGAGGAGGGGGTGGAGAGAGTAGCTGTAGAATACTGCACTTGATCTTGGGGCCTTTGAAATCTTTAAATAGAACTTTAAGGGCTTAGTGGTCTGTTAACACACTTTAAAAATGCCACCCTAGACTGAAAACTTTCCACAGGGCAGGACTCATCATCTGTTCATCTTTATACCTTTGGGTCCTAGCAAAGCGCCTGGCCTATTATAGATGCTGAATAAATATTTCATACCTGAACTAAATTTTCTCCGTTCCTCATGCCCTACATTTGAAGCTCTGAAACACTTTTAACACCCTTGTTCTATTTCTCACCAATTATGTACTTTATTGTGCGTCATTCATGTGCTCTGGGCGGTGGCGATGCCCAGATATGTAGGATAGTCCGTTACATTTTTCTAGAACTTGACACATAGAAAGTATATTTACTCGTATAACCTTGAAATCACTCTGCAAGACAGGTATAATTAGCTCATTTTATGGACTAGAAAATGGGCTAAGAGAAGTTTTTAGCTTATCTGATGTTATACAGCTGCTTCTGTGGTCTCTTAGCTGAGAACTAGGAATTCTCATTTTATACTTGTTAGTATGAAATATTAGTTCCTTGCGGCTGCTGGAACACATCACCACATACTTGATGGTTTAAAACAACAGAAATTTATCCTATCGCAGTTCTGGAGGCCAGAAGCCTGACTTCAGTTTCACCGAGTCAAAATCAAGGTGCTGCGGGAGGCTCAGCGTTTCTCTGGAGACTTCAGGTGAGAATTCGTTCCTTTTTTCTTTCAGTTTCTGTTGGCTGCCGGCACTCCTTGGCTTATGGCAGTGCTGTTCCAGCCTTCCAGGCCAGCATCTTCAAGTCTCCACGCTGTGTCTTCACACTGCCTTCTCCTCCGTGCGTCTCCTCCACGCTGCTGGGTCAAACATCCCTCAGATACGGTGGCCCGCGACAGCATTGCCCACCTGAGCAATCTGGGACAATCTTCCCGGCTCAAGATCCTTAACTTAAGCACATCTGCCAAGACCCTTTTACAGGTTCTGGGGATTAGTGCCGGATATATTTTGAGGACTATTTTCAGGGCCGTACAATAGTTATAATGTCCTCCCCCCCAAAATAAAATCTTCTCCCTTATTTTTGTTATTTTGATGATCATAAAGTAATGTAAGTTCTTTAACAAAACGGTTTCTTATTGAAAAACTCATAATTGTATATAGAAACAATTCATAATTAACTATTGACACTTGGTATATTTCGTTTTGGTTTTTTGCTGTGCCTGAATTTGCATGTGTGAATAAAATAAGGACTATCCTCTTGGTCTTTTGCCGTTTTCTTTTTCCCTGGTCTTTTTTCCTGACCATAGTCTTCTCTTGAGGCCAGAACAATGCATTTATATCACATCACTTACAAGTGTTCACTTTGCCCTACAGATTCAGCATATATGCATCAGAGGAACAAGAGGGGTCTCGTTATCTAGTTATCCTTGGATCTTCCCTGTCCATCTCCCTCACTTTTAATCAATTCCACGGTCCTAGAGATTCTCTCCACAAAGTGATCTTTTTTTTTTTTTTGAGACAGGGTTTTGTCCTCTTATCTGTGCATCATCACAGCAACCTCAAAGTCCTTGGGCTCGAGCGATCCTCCTGTCTCAGCCTCCCGAGTAGCTGGGACTACAGGTGTGCATCACCACACTGGGCTGATTTTTCTAGCTTCTGTAGAGACAGGGTTTTCTCATGCTCAGGCTGGTCTTGAACTCCTGGCCTCAAGTGATCCTCCTGCTTCGGCCTCCCAAAGTGCTAGGATTATAGGTGTGAGCCATCGTGCCCAGCCAAAGCAATCATTTTGATCTCCCAAATTCACACTTTTATTACATTTCTCCTAGAGAGTCACAGTAACCAGGGCTGGGGTGACAATAACCTCTACTTCCACCCCATTTCCAGGCTCCCTTCCCTTCAGGGCAGTTGCAGTCTTTTTTCAGCTCTCCATCGGCCAGCCCCAGATCCCCGGCATTTCCATTACATGAAGTGGAGTATCTTTAGTCCGCTACTCAAGGCCAGTTATAGCATAACCCAAGCATCTAACTGACTTGCATTCTACACCCCAGCTAAACAGACAGCAAGGACTTTCTGCCCTCACTCACTTCCCGCTCAAGCATTTCTCCCTCTCTCAATGTCTCCCGTCCCTCCCCCCTTTCTGTGGGTTGCTAAAATCCGACCCATCTTTCCCGGCTTATCTCAATTGCCATCTCAAATCCCCATGAAGTCCTTCCTGACCTTGCCCAGCAGGCGTGACTTATCTTCCTACTGAGCCTCTTCTTAGGGACTTTGTACCTCTACTGTGGGGCTTATCCCATTTTACAGCTATTTGTGTGCTTGTCTTCTCTTTCTTACTAGATTATACTCTCTTTAGGGCAGGGACTAGTTCTCACTCATGGTTAAGTTGCCCATGGCATCCGCACACACGCAGGGCCTCCTGAATGCTGGCAGGAGCACATGCGGTCAGAGGCCTGCTTTACCAGTGCGTCATTGCTGGAGTGAATGAGGGAGCAAATGCCCACGAGGGGTAATTAGAACCCCTTCTATTGCTGTGGGCCATGTGGATTTTTATTTTCACATGCATTATGCCAGGGATTCATAAACGTCAGTCATTGGAGCTGTCTTTTCACAAACTTTGCTGTTTCTTTGTACCACTTTCACTATTATTTCCTACATTATTTTTGAATTGACTATTTTTACCAAGCTTTGTCTTAAGCCATAAAAATCCATGAAAGTACTGGATTTGGTGTGATACTTAGACACATCAGATAATTACAAAACAATGAAGCATCTTCACTGCAGAATAGTACAAGGACTGCACTTTGGAAAACCCTGCCTGTGACCCTGATAGGACTTAAACAAGGTCACGGAGCTGTTCTGTTCCCACTAGGACAATGGCCTCAAAGCACAGGACCTAGAAATAGAACGTGCAGCATCCATGATGTTGCATGCTCCATCGGGGTGGGAACCAATCCTGTCGTGCTCACTCTTACATGATAGGCATGCTATTATTATTTTTTGGATCAATATAGAACTTGGACATACTGCCACACATGCACACATGAACTTGCACACACATATTTAAAGTCAAAGTTAGTGGCTCTGTGAATGTTTTGGTTTGCTTTTGCCTTTCCTCATGTTTTCCTCAGACTTTATTTAATGGGGTGATGTTAGTTTTCCATCACCCACAGCCTTTGGCTTCGCCTGTGAACCTTAGCAAGCTGCTGCTGCAGCCGCTGTGCTGGGACCAGCCAGCCAGTCCCTGGCCCGTTGCTCCCTCTGCTACTTCCTTTGGGGCAGCTCCCTCGCTGCTCTGTCCACTCACATCTGCCACGCGGCCGGGAAGCACTTCCCAATACACAGCGCACGAGAATTGCTTCATCATTCTACCCAGATTGATGGTTGCTATGGCCAGTCACAAGAGCATCTGTCTCCGAGAATCTCTGAAGTGTCTTTACAGAAGAAAACAATTGCTCCGAAGTGATGTTACCAACAGGAAATGGGGCCATGGCAGTGTCACTCCAGGGTGACAGAGCAGCTCCAAGTTCCCTTTCCCCTCCTCGCTCTCAGCCCCTGCCTTTCCCCTCAAAAGGAAAGAACACACTCAAATTATTTAATAACTTTGTTCACTGTTCAGTGTCATTTCATGTCAGACCCAGACTGGGACAAAAGCAGATACTTGTATGTTGGAGCTGATTTTAACAGAATTTCCTCAGTGGTGCACTGTGTCTCTCCCTTCACTGAAGAATCACATTCTTTAGGAGCTTGACAGCTTGTGGCAGAGATTGTCTGGTGTGGGAAGTGAGAGCATCTGTGACACCTCACGCTTCGGTGAGGAAAGGGAGGAGGGACAGGGAGGTTACAGGCTCTAACACAGGTCAAGCATCCCTAATCTGAAACTCCAAAATCTGAAATGCTCCAGAATCTGAAACTTGTCGAGTGCTGACACGATGCCACAAATGGAAAATTCTACACCTGACCTCGTGTGATGGGTTGCAGTCAAAATGCAGTGATGACTTTGTTTCATGTATAAGATTATTAAAAATATTGTATAAAATTACCTTCAGGCTATGTGTATAAGGTGTATATGAAGGATCAAATGAATTTTGTTTTTAGACTTGGGTCCCATCCCCGAGATATCTCATTGTGTATGTGCAAATAGTCCAAAATCTGAAAAAATCTGAAATTTGAAACACTTTTCTGGTCTCAAGAATTTTGGATAAGAGATACCCAACCTGTAGGAGCAACATTCAGCAGCTCTGGGCTCAGAAAGAATAGAGCTCAAATCTCAGCTCTACCGATACTAGCTCAGTCAGGGGTGGGGAACATTTTCACGTTGGAAGCCCACATTAATTTAGCTGTAATGAAGTAAGGCTGCATTCAAGAAGCTTCAATTAGACATACTTAAAAATGTACATTATTTTGTAAAACTCTAACTACTATGTACTTAGTAATTTCAAAAATGAAAACTATTTGTTAATGTTAATGTTAACCAACCTTTTAATGAATTTGTTGTGTTTGCTTTTTGTTGGAGACCATCTGAAGATTCGGTCGCAGCACGGAGGTCCGCAGTTTCAGTTGATTCTCTAGATGGGTATCGGTCGTTTGTGACCTTAGGGGCATCTTGATTTGGGTTAGGTAGGAGAATGCAAATTCGCAACAATAGTGGTTGAAAAGCAAGAAAGAATTTTTGGGCATGTTTCCAAAGGTGTGGGTATTCAACTATGTTTTTCCATATTTCAGTTGGATCTTTCTTAGCATCAGTGACTTTCAAATACCATCTACTGAGAGCTCAATCAATTCCACCTGTAGTTCTTTAGGTGCCTTGGTGAAATCAGCTAGGTGAGGCTGAAATGCTAATTTGAATGTGATGTCATGATTCTCAGTGAACCTTTCATTGTATTCCTCAATTAATAGGTCTACAACAGTTGTGTATTTTTCAAATGATTTGTGTATATCATCCTACTCATCAATGACCTTTACTAACTGGGGAAAATGTTCATCTGAAATTTCCTTTTGAAGAAGAAGGGTTTTGAAAAAAGATAGTTTTTTTCAAAATGCTTAGATTTTTTGCCACATGTCATCTATACGCTTAGTTTTATCTTGCAAAGAAATATTCAAGGATTTGACATGATATCACACAGCATTGCTGCATTCCTATAGAAATCTTCTTTCAATAATTCACATTGCTGATTCTGCTCTCCATAAAATGTAATTATCTTTTCTCACAGAGATAAAATTTTGGCTAACACCTGTTCCTGTGATAGCCAATGCACTTTAGAATGATAAAGCAAACCCACACTGAATATCTCATCATTCAACTTTAGCATGTTACCATACACTCACTACATTTGCCAAATTCAGTCCAACTTCACGATGTTTATCTTGCAAGTTGAAGATATCTATTCCCCATGTTCTGTTCACAAGAGTGCCCAAAGCAAGTAACTCTTTGTAGCAAAGAAAATCTTCTGTTATGACCCAAATGTGGTATAAAACCTGTGCTGTGTCAGTAGTATTGGTTGATTCATCCAAAGTGATTGAATAATATATATTTTCTTTTTGAAGTATTGCATGAAGTTGTTCTGTTAAGTTGAAGGCTAATTCACGCGGCCGATCAGTTATGGTTCTCCTTGAAAGAGGCAGTTGTTTGTACTTTGAAACGTTATTGGGGTCCAAGCACCTTACAACTTTGATAATGCATTCTTTCACAATTTCTACATCCCTGAATTGCTTCCCTTTTTTCTTGAGTAGCTTATATAGCTACTTTATAAGTTGTTTCAGTGGCATTATTTCCACGTCTTATTGCTGCTTGAAAGAATTGTCTTTGTTTTTGATCTTTTAATTTCTGCAATACAACCTTTGGCACCTCTAATTTAAAATATTTGTGGTCCTTATGAGTGCTATAATGCTGATGAGCATTGAATTTCTTTAGTGTTGATAGTGCAGTATCACAAAGCAAGCAAATCATCTTATGTTTGGCAGAAACAAGACAGTATTGCAATTCCCGATCCTCATGAAAAAAATCTGTTTTCGGCCCTTTCCCCCTTTGCCCTTCCTTTTGCTCTCCCTTTCCTGCGACAGTGGGTCCGGTTGTCATCTGTGGCACATGTATCATGCTCTGCAAACCTGTATCTTGCTCTTGCTCTATAATCTTATCTTTCTCTCCTCAATAAATCTCATTTTTGTGCTTACCTTAAAAAAAAAATCTGTTTTCTTTCTTCAGCTGGGTTGTTAAGCAGACAGAATTAAAAATACTGTTGAGCTGTGCAACTATTCACAAATTTCACTGCAATCAGAAACATAGTGCATCGTCAAAAGCTGGTAACAGACTGGCGTACTGGACCCCCATAAACTCTCATCACCCAGCCTCCTGCGGTAGTGGCACCGGTCAGGCGGGGAAGTTAGAACTAAATCAGGAGCATAGCAGTCGTCAGTTTAGCCCTTCTGGCTTACTAATGTTCTCATCGTGCCGGTCAATCTGGGAAGATTACTTTGTTGAAACTTATTTTATTCTTTGGTATTTTAAATATGTTCATTTAAAAAATAAAAATATAAAAGACAAACAAAAAATGTATTAATAAAAATAAAAGGATTTGTTCTGTAAAATGTGGATTCAGTCAAAGGGCTGTACTCAATGACCTAGAAGGCCACATGTGGCCTTAAGGCCTCAGGTTCCCCACACCTGGCTCAGACCTTTCTTGGTTCAGGGTTCTCATTTGCAGAAGGGGAAATAATCCCTGTTTCCTGACATTGCTCCCAACGAGGATATATTGGAGGGAAAACACCTTGTCACAGAGTATGGCACATAGTGGGTACTTAGAAATACTAGTCCGTCTCTTTTCTGCTAAATATCCCTGTATCCCATGGGATCAACTCATTCTGGCACCCTCCTCTCCTTCACTAATGTTTATTTGTCGCCCAGTACCGCGAGCTACGAAGACACAACAGACACATACAAAGCAACTTGAAATCTTTGTAAAGCTGTGAGCCAAAACGTGCTGCTTAATAGAGCTTAAATTCTGTTGCAATGTTTACGGAGGCATTCCAAGCACTGGATGGGAGGTTCAGCTTAAAGGTCTTTGGCCTGCCTTTCAGTTTAGAGGTTCTATAATTTAGTTATCTCTAATCTCACATCATAGATAGGGTATCCATATAATTTATTGTCCAAACTTGGAAACTTTTGAGAGTAAAAGGGGGGTACTATTAATGTTACACCTGGACAGCAGGTATAAATTAGGACTGTCTCAGGCAAATAGAGTGTATTTTTACCCTAATTAAGGTGCACAACTTTGGCCCCAAACTCTGTGCAAGTTACAAGAGTTTATACTTATCTAACTTCCAAGTATTTTGAATCATGTCAGTTCTTTCCTTTTTCAGCCAATGAAGATCCTTATGTAGGCAGGGACTTCTGGAAGGAAGGTTAAAGATGTGTGACACAGGGTACATATAAATAGCATGTCAGATAGACATAAAGAGACAAATGAAAGGCGGAGGGTGAGTTAACCCAGGACCCAGGTAATCATGCAGCTCCCCCACCCCCACCCCACCCTCCATGCCCTACAGGCCTGCAGCCTCCATGACAACCAGCTGTGCAGAGGAGTATCAGCCTGGGGAAAGGCCAACCAGATGCTAGTCCCAGAAAACCCAGGCCAAATCTGACATCTCTTCATGGCCTCAGTGGCTGCTCTGAAGATCCAGATTCATGAGGATGGAAAGTAAGGGGAGACTTGCATCCCTGCGGTCCTCAGGTACCAAGTGAGCCTCTCCGATGTCTCTGGGAGCCAGGATGCTGCGGCAGGTAGCTTCAACTCTACAAAGAGTGCTGCACTCATGGGGGACTGCGGTGTGGGAGGCAGGCTCAGAAGCACAGACTGTGAGCTTGAAAGGGCCCTTAGGAGATGCTTTGAGGCAAAGAGGAAGGAGCTCTGGGATTCGAATCAGTAGATCTGATTAGATTTCCTTTCTGCCAGAGAAGAACCCTTTGGTGTTCTCACCCAGAAATTGGTGATAACTGATGTTCCCACCCATGTCCACTGTCCAGAGTCATTGGGAAAATAAAATGAAGTCATGGACTTGGAAGGAGCTTACAATGCACAAATGGCTATACAAATAACTAGCGCCATCATTATTGGAGATCATCAGTTCAAACCCCTGAATTTATAGATGAAAATCTGAGGCTTAGAGAGTTCGAGACTCAGTGTCTACAAGTCTCTTTACAGGGGTGATGTCCATGGCAAGTGTGTGATGGGGGAGGGGGACAAGTCCCTTTATAGGTGTGTGATGGGAGAGAATTTGGCTCAAAAGGTAAAATTTAAGAAAAATGGAAAACCAGGGACAAATCAAGGAGGCAAAAGTATTTTCAAGAAAGTTAATTCAAATCTGTGCTAGATGAGATGAGAAAAATGATGCTGTGATTATTTTTTCAGGCAGCAGGAGCCTTCACATCTTTTATTTCTCATCATCATGAACACTGACGGAGTTGATGTCATCTGGACCTTTTTATCTGGAGGCTTTGAGGCCATAGCCGATTACACTAGTAATCCAGCTATGTCATTCTCTGATTAAAAACGCTCCTTTGGCGTGCCTGTCCCGCTCTGACACTAACACAGGCTATCGGGGCCTGGCCAGGTTGGAAGAGGAAACAAAAGCCAGAGCGTATCTTGAGAAGGAGAGGGTTGAGGCAGCTGAGAAGAGCAATTAAGAGCACCAGCTCTGGAGCCAAACTGCCCAGGGAAGAAGCCCAGTTTTGCTGTTCACCAGGTGTGCTGCCCTGGACAAATTACCTATCTTTTCTGTGCCTTGGTTTTCTCATATCTATAATGAGAACACGAACAGTCTTCACATGACGTGAGGCTTAAGCAAGTTAATACATTTAAAATGCTCAGAAAGGTACACCTGGCACAGATTCAACTCTACTTGTTTATTCAATAAAAATGAAACAAATAAGGGTATCATTGATACACACAGATGAGAGGCAGTGAGTTGTAGGAATAGCATGAGCTTTGTTATCAGACAGACTTATATTTGAATCCTGATAACACAATCTTTTTCTATCAACATTTATATTTTTCTAACTATAGAAGGCATATATGTGTATAGTAGAAAATTTAGAAAATAAGGAAGTAAAGACCAACCCTAAATCTACTCCTTGCAGACAACCGCCATATTACTGTTGTCGGTGATGATATTTGCAATGGAGTCTGATTCCGATGCTGTGACTTGTGGGTTTTTATTAGTCCTCCTCTCTTTGTGTATCCCTCAGGGATCTATTGAGGAATCATTTAAGGTCAAGTAAATGCCTAGTGAATGCCTAGTAAAGAAAATATTTTTTGACAATGATGAGACCCTTGATATGTAACTCAGAACCTTTAATCTACACGCTTTTTACAGCTCTCTGTTCCTGACATTTAGGAGCTCAGTTTTCTAGTGATACAGCATGCCAAGCATTTAGATTGACACTCATAAATTTCTTCTTCCAACTTCCCTGCTATAATTACTTGGCCGCCCACATTATCGTTGTCAATTGCCAAATGTGGTTGGTGAGTGACAGGTAGATTATTTGTACCTGGTGTGGGTCACGCTTTTGCTTGGTCTGAGAGCTTTTGTTTAATGCTCCTCGAGAAGGCCATCGAAGGGTAACAGAGTAGAAGTAACAGGAGAAGTCTACTGGGCGATGATTTGGCAGCTCAAGGAAAGTTGTAAATTAAGCTGTCAGAGGGGAACTTTCTGGCAAACTCAGTGAACAAACACAAGGTGTGAGGTGGCCAGAACTTGTAATAAGCTAACTTTCTTTTTCACTGGTGGTTTCCTCTTGTTGGTTTTTCGGTGAAGTGGTTAGACGTGTTAACTATCACTCAAACAAAATACGGACTGTTTTGGGGTTGGGGGTGTGGTGGTGGCCAACAGTGGTGAAGAGGAGGTGTGCAAATGTACAGATCCGCAAGTCAGAGCAGCCTTCTGTGAGCTTGGGGAATGGTTGACAGAGTAACCAAATCTATTCTTGGTCACTATTTACGAGCACTGGAGCACCAACTAAGTGTCCCTGTCAGTTTAGTGACTTGGTTGGACTGTCCCCAATAACCCACTCTCTTTGTTTTCGACCTTTACAAAATTATGACGCTGATAGTACAGAAACCTTAAAGAGGTGTCTCTGTCATCTCCCATTTAGTGAGCAAAATAGGCCTTGGCATATGCCCGGTGAATCCAATTGCATAATTGGATTAATTTCCTTACCTTCTTTAGTCACTGTAACAGCAATTTGCACTGCTGGGGAAGCTAGAAATGGGGCTATCTTTCCCACTAGGGCCCATGTTAATATGGCCAAGTGCCCACTTTAATTAGGGTGACCAAACATTTTGATTTTCCCAGGGTGGTCATAGTTTATGCCTCTTGTTCTAACCAGTACATATTTATAATACTCCACTTCATTCACAAAAATGTCCTAGTTAGAATAATGATATATATGGGCCCCCTCAACATGAATGAAATCAGGGAGAAGCCCTCCAACACAGGCCTTCTTTTTACACTATCACTTTGTTCAGAAAAAGTTCCATTGTCTCTAAAAGACTCTTGGCCCTGGGGTCATCGTCTGATTTCTTTCATTTCTCTAGCAATATTCCTCCCCAACCAGGGACCATTGCTTGGACTTAGCACATTGTTTTTCAAACTTTTTTCAGCAGCAAAATCTGGTTTTTTTTTTTTCCAGATGAAAAGTTAGGCAGAGCTTCACTGTTTAAAACCGATAAAGTGGAGCTTTTCCTGGTTGAAGTAAGAGTGGGGGCTCAGATACCCACACATTTGGCCTCTCTCTTTTCCTTCTGGTTGGGTCTCTGCTGAATCTCATGGCTTTGTGGAGCACAGGTTAAAATCTACCACTAGAACAAATGCTACCATCAATCTAAAGTGTCACCACTTTCTACATTGAGTATTTTAGTTCCCTAGTAAATTTAGGTTAGCAATACAATCCTTACTTAAGCTTGGCACAGGCTAATAATGATCAGGCTCTTAAAAAATATTGCCCTAGGCCTCAGCCTCAATTCTAAGTCAGGATACTCCCATGGCCTTGATTCTCCAAGGCCTTGATTCTCCAAGCCAATGGAATTCTGACTGCTTGCTTTGATGTCCTCCCTGTGGAACATGGCTGAGAAATGACCATACTAAGGTCTGTTTTACCAACCACATGTCCCCTGGACCCAGATCCTGGTAATTCTCTAATCTCATCTTTCACCTTTCTGGGCCCTTGAGCCTAATTCTGGTTTTATGGCTTCTCCTCTGTAACCTCATCCTCTTTCCATGATTTGAAATGCTGTTCCAGCCAACTTATTTTCTCTACATCCTCTCAAATCTGTAGTAGATCATTCTAGGCCCACTCTTTTGTTGAATTTTCAGTCTATTTTAAAATTTCTTGTTGTATCTTCAAAAAAGCCTTCCATGGAACCCACCATATAAATCGATGAATCAAGAACCTTCCTTCACTGAATCCTGGAAATCTCTTACCACTTTGCCAGTTCTGTGATTTTGGACATCTTGTCCAAATATAGGCTTTCATCAGAAACAGCCACACAGGGACTACGCCACACTTAAATTTCAACTGCAGTTGACTCACTAGCCTGAGGACCCCCATCGATTCGCAACGATTCTGGGGATCAGGTTATTTTTCTTGGCACAGATCCAAAACATTGAGGCTAGAATTCAATATTAAGCAGGCCTCCCTAGGATGTCATTAAGAGGATTTAGTTACTGAAACACCAAAGGATATTGTCATAATACAGCAATTTCATTCAAAATGGCCTCATGCCCCAGACCTGTGACTGCCGTGTCATAAATTTCTAGTGACCCTGGGTGGGGGGAGGTGGAGGGAGGCATCAGGAATGGATGCCTTTGCTTATTTGTTTATTCAAAAATGTTTGAAATGAGATATTTTCTTGACAGCTGATTTGAGGTACTAGTAATTATTTCTGGATATATAGAAATATTCAAAGGTTTTCTTCAACTATTTCTTGCTTGGGACATTTGCGGAAAAGTCATTTAGACTTTGAATGAGGTATGCATTCATATATATTGCATATTGTAGATAGAAAAGTTGGCTTGAATTTTTTAAAAAGGGACAATTTTTATGTATTTAACAATTTTTTTGTCATGCAATTCCTCAGACTTAAACTTACACATTCTTATAAGGAGGAAGAATTAATAAACACTTTCAACTTAAACCAAAAAATAGGGTTTCTCAAGCTTGGCACGATTAACATTTTGGGCCAGATTTTTTCTTTGTTATTGGGAACTGTCTTGTGCAGTGTAAGGTTGAGCAGTCTTCCTGACTTCTATTATACCTAGCAGATACCGTAATACCCTCCCCTCAGCCCACCCAGTGTGACGACCAAAAATGTTTCCAGATATTGTCAAATATTTGGGAGGAAGCAAAATCACCCCTGGTTGAGAACCCCTGCCATAGAGAGACAGGGAAAAGGTACAAGAGGAAGAACTGGAGATGGAACAATCTATGGTGTTAAGTGACTTCAATTCTTTTCCCACCTGTCGACGGTGAGCAGTGGGCTTGCTTGCTGAATGAGTCAACAGGGAGCTTGAAGAGATTTCCCCTCAACCGGTCCTCAGACCTCTCCTGTTTCTCCTTTTACAATTTTTTTAAAGCATCATTTGCCTGAAGAAGTAACCCTACATGGAGAACATGCAGAGTTCTAAAATGCTAAGTAGCTGATACTATTTTTCTTTGGGTAAAACCAGTAATTTAGGATTGTGCTTATATCAGTTAGCTTTTGCTTCTTAACAAACCAGTCCAAAGCTCGGTGGCTGAAACAGACAGGTATTATTGCTCACACATCCGGTTGGCTGGGGTTCAGCTGATCTAGGCTAGACTTGACTGGGCGGCTGTGCTTCTCTGTGTAGGTCTGTGGGTCAGCTGGGACTGCACGGCCGGTTGAGCTCTGCCCCATGTCCCCTCTCATCGTTGTCCTGGGACCAGGGGGCGACTTGGGACATGTTCATCTCATAGTACAGCAGAGGTATAAGAGGACAAGCAGAAGCATATAAGGCCTCTTGAGACCTAGGCCCAAATTAGGACATCATCACTTTGGCTAAAGCAAATCACCTGGTGGCCCCTTTAGTGGGAAGAACGGCAAAGTCGTGGAAAAAGGCATATGGGTGGGGGAGGGGCAAAGGTGACTCATCGATCACAGCTCTTGTTTCAGAGTAGTAGTTTTGCTTTTATATAATTTTAGAAGTGAGCTTCTTAATTTTGCTGGACACTTCTGTAATGAGAAAATATAATCCCAGGACCATTTTAAGAATGGAATCATCCAATAGAGAAGAGTGAGTCAAACTATCCAAAATTTCATTTTAACTCCAGTTAGCTCAATCTTGTATGAATTAAGCAGCGTTATATTTCTGTGGTTTTAGAAAATGGAAAAAGCTGGATTTGTCCAACATGGAGGCAGAGAGGAAAGGCATTTTCAAGAATGTTTGGGAGATTAAGATGCAAAAACACCTATTTTTAAGGATTGGCAGATTGCAGATGTGTTGGCCAGAGGAATGTTGAGTGAAAATCTCTGGAATGTTTTAGCAACCTTTTAAATTTATTGCCAGGAAATGTGTGCTGCTTGCCTTCTCTGCATCTTTTCAAAAGGTTCCTTGTAAATCCAGTCAAGACCAGTCCAGGTAGGGAGGTTTGGAAACGGTGATAAGCGAAGGCATTCTCTGCAGCTGCGCCCAGCTCCAGCCTGACCAAACACCGTTAATATGTAACCCGAATCTGACCACTTCTTTTATGTTTACATTTGGTTTCAGTATTATTTTTAACTGGTGAAAGCACAGTTCAAAGTCATTTTTTTTTTCTTGGCACTTACCATAATCTCTCAAGGCTCAGTAGCAGAATGATAATAAGTCACATAAGTGGGGGGTTTAAATCTGGTGGAATTAAAAATCACTTACCTTATTACACATGTGAATGTACTGAAGACGGATGGGTCAGGGTGTGCAAGGATAAGACATTATATCAGAAATAGCATTTAATCGTTTATGCTGAGACCTTAGGTTTAGAGGATGATCTACATATTTTACACAATTCATCTAAAATGGGTGTGTACTATAGTCCTATTGGAAGGGCTCGAAAACAATGAAGCAAAATAAAACCAAAATGCTGACAATAACAAGTGCTGGAGAGGATATAGAGCAATGAGAAAGCACAAGTATTACTGCTGGGAATGCCGTATGGTTCAGCCACTTTGGAAAACAGTTTTGCAATTTCTTATTAAGTAAATCATATGCTTACCATAGACCCCAGGAATCCCATTTCTAGGTAGTAGCCCAAAAGAAATTAAAACCATGTTCACAAAAACCTCTATGTGAATATTTTTAGTGGTTATATGCACAGTAACAAAATGTACTTTAATTGGTGAATGGATAAATAAAGTGTGGTCCATTTATGCAGTAGAAAGTTACTCAATAATAAACATGAATGAACTACCAATATATGAAATAATATGGTTGAAGCTCAAATGCATTATGTTAAGGACAAGAAGCCAGACTCTAAAGGCTATAAACTTTGAGTCCATTTATATGACATTCTGAAAAAAGACAAATCTAGGGAAACAAACATAAGGAAGGAGAACATATTAGTGGTTGCCAGAGGCTAGGAGTAGGGGCTATCTATAAAGGGGCATGCTGGATATTTTGGGGGTGATGGAATTGTCCTTTATCTTCATTGCGGTGGTGGTTACATGACTGCATATGTATGTCAATACTTACAGAACCGTGTACTAAAAAGGGTGAATTTATACCCAAATAAGCCCAACTTTTAAAAACATGTATGGTTCATTGTACCCCTGAGTCTCCTATTTTTACATTTGTCAAAGTTACATATATTCATACATTGAGATGGCCAGCCAACTCATGCTTGCTTCTTTGGAAATGGTTCCCCGCCCCCCGGGGGCTTAGACTATGCTTCTTCCAGCTGATTCCACATCCAGATCCCACTTGATGGGCCAGTGGGTAGATAATTACCTTGAACTGAAATAGCAAGATGATGTCTTCTGAGACTTTGCTCTAAGAGACATTGAAACCACAGTCCAGAGGGTGTAGATTTTGGCCTGCAGATATGTTTGTTTTGTTTGGCCTGCACAGTGTTTAAAGAAAATTAGTTGCCAACATTAAAAAATAGGAGATTTCACATAAAAATTCAGATTTCCGGCTTCTCTTTGTGAAATCGGAGGTAAAATGGACCCCAATTCCCAGAAGGACACAATGGTGGGAGCTGAAGTCCATTGCCTCCTTCACAGCAGCGAGTGCTCTCTGTCTGTCCAGCTCCCTGTGGGAAGTGCAGCGAGTGCTCTCCGTCTGTCCACTCCTCCCTGTGGGAAGCCCAGCAGTGGCTGCACTTGTGCTGTGAGTTGGCAGATACAATAGTGTCCAAGGAAATAGGAAATTTTCTCATATTTTCTTTTTCTATCAACACTGGGAAAACAAAAGATAGATGATATTTGATGAAAATTGGGAATAAGCGTATTATTAATACTTTGTGAAAGTAACGACTCTTCCAGTGGTTTATAAAACAATGCAAATGTGTCTACTGAGAGAATACGCATTAAGATTTCTTTCTGAAACAAACATGGCTCTCTGCGCCCATCTGAGGTGCCCACCTGGCGTCTGTAGGTATTTGAGTTTGCACTGCCCCCGGCCCCCAGTCAAGTGTTTTTGAGTAGTGGAGTGCTAGGGTTGCATAGAGCTGAAGGTAAACAGGCACTGTGGTGAGCTATATCCATGTGTATCATGTCACTGGGGAGGAGAATTGAGAGTCTTTACAAAGAACCAAGTTTGTAGATATTTAAAAATAAGATGCGTGCGTGTGTGTGTGTGTGTGTGTGTGTGTGTGTGTGTGAGAGAGAGAGAGAGAGAGAGAGAGAGAAGGATACAGATGTTCAGAGGCGAGTGTTAATGGATTTGCTTAAATCAATCATAGTAAAGAAGTTGGGATTATACCCAATCCTCCAGTCAGTGCTTCTAAAACTGCAATGTGCACACAAATCCTGGGATCTTGTGAAAATGCCGCTTCTCTAAGTTGGTTGGCCATGGCGGGTGGGGGGAAAAGAAAATGCCCATTCTCATTCAGTAGGTCTGGAGTGAGGCCTGAGATTCTGTCTTTCGAACAAGATCCCAGATTTCAATACTACTGACCAATGGATGTGCCACATTTTGAGCAGCAAGGCCCCAACAGTGTCTACAAAGAAATGATAAAAGTTTATTAATACCAGTCTAAACATTGCTTTTTCACTATCTGCTCTTCATTGAAGAAGTACTTGGTAAAATCAGTTTCTGGTCACTTACCAAAGAATGTCACTCTCCTTGAACAAGGAACTATTTAAAGGGTGGTGGGTGCTGGCACTCCGGAAAGAATGATTTTGTGATTACCTGGCTGGCACCTTCAGAGGAGCAGTCTGGGTTAGCAGCCCAGCTAAGTGACTGGTCCTCCCTGCCAATCTGGGCTGCTTTGCCCTGTGGCCGCAGGCGAACCACCAGTCTGTCCTTTCTTTTCATTCAAACAGAGGTCAGTTTTTGACCTTGTAGGCTATTGTGAAAGATTTAATTAGCATTTGTGAAAGCTTGCAAGATCTATGGGGGAAAGGTACTTCAGAAGAACAAAATAATTTATAGTCGCTATCATCATTTCATTACTGGTTTAGCTGATATGCCTGGGAACTCGGTCTAAAAGAAGCAGTCTCCACAATCTACAGCTCCCTCATGGTTGCAAATACTGCAGCGGGGAACGTTACAGCTATCTGTGGAAGAAGATAAATTGTTCTTCTTTTTCACAATCCTTGACGTTACTCAGGTGTCTACCACTTCGGGTTTCAATGTGATCATTTTTTTCATGTGACGAAGAAAGATTCTCCCTTTAATTGTCCCTTCCTTCCAAATATGGGCTGCTGTGATGTCTGTTTAAAACTTTGGAGGAAAAAAGTCATGATAAAAAATTAAGAAAGAAAAATAAATAAAACTCTGGGCTCTCGTTTGAAAGAAATATATTTTCTCATCTTTTTTCCTCTAAATCAGTAGTCAAGAGAAACTCTGTCCAATAGAAATACAATATGGCCACATAAGCAATTAAAAAATTCCAAGTAGCCATCACATGAGAATAAGAAAACAATCAGATAAAAATAATTTTAATAATTTATTTAACCTAATATTTCTAAAATATTTTTAAATATGTGATTAATATAAAAATTATTGGTGAGATATTTTTCTCTTTTTCGTTACTGCCTTTGCAATTTAGTACATCTTACATTTACAGCACGTTTCAAATGGGATGCTAAATTTTCCTTAAGAAATAGTTAATCCATGTGCAGACTTCCTAAAAATTTAGTTGAAAAAAGTAGATTTAAATATCCAAGTTGTTCCATACGTACTCAAATTTTTTCCAGTTAAATCAAGTATCAGTTTTTAGTATAAAATGAAATGACATTTAAAAATCAGTTCCTTGGTGGCACTGGTCACATTTCGAGGACTCAATGCTGCACGTGGCTAGTGGCTATACTGTATTGGACAGGGCAGGGCTAGACCCTCAGGTGATGCTGTTGATGCCATGGGATTGCAGAAGTCCCATTGCCACCCCCAACACTGGCAGTGTATGTTGTCCTTTGTTGATGGAGTTGCCTCAGAGCAGACAAACACTGTCAATGTGGTGAGAAGGCCTTCCCTCTGTCAATACACATTATTTGCCTTCTGCTATTAAAGTACTGCTGTTTGTGGGCTGTCTGTCTCTCAGAATGGCCCCTATTCTCCAGAGGGAGCTCACAGAGATTCCAGCTGGGCACCACCAGACTAAAACAGCATCTTCCCACCCATTACCCCCTTATCCACTCAACAAATATTTATGAAGCAAGTGTCTATGCCCAGTCCTGCTAAGCTCTGGGGAGTGCTTCAGCCATGAGAAAGGACAACAGGGTCACTGCCTTCATGAAATTTAACGCCCGAAAGTGGTGGACATTAAATGGAATCACACAAATAATGAATTAATAGCAATATGGCATCTGTAAAGAAAAGTATAGGTCTCCATGAGACTGTATGATGAGAAGACTTAATCCAGTCTGGAAGTTCAGTAAATCTTCCTTAAGAAAATGATATTTCCATTGGGACCTGGAGGGGTTGAGAGAGGGGACAGCAAGTTCAAGAGAATGGCAGAAGGTGGGGTGGTGAAGTGTATGGAACTGAGAAAGACGAAGAGATGGCCAAAGACCAGAGCTGAAGGGCCTTGGAGGTCTTCAGAAGCAGAAATTCAGTCTTTGTCCTAACAACCAAAGGCTTTGAAGAATAGCTTGATCAGATTTGGATTTGCCTTTGGGGATTTACAAAATGGCATATGGCTGCAGGTGTTCCTGTGATTGCCACCCTACATTCAGCCCCAGCTGAAAGTGACCGTGGAAGCAAAATGACAGCTTCATTTCATGGCCCGTTCACTGGCAATGAACTCCAAAACTTTCTGAGAAAGTTATAGCTCTCAAAGGTAGTGAAGGCAAAGAAAGTGTGATAGCTCCAAAGGCGTGGTGTAACAATGAGAAACAAAACAAAACGCACAGCAAACAAACAAAATGCTGGGTGTTCTAGCTGAAATTTAAATTGGATCTGTAAGGGCTAAGATTCATTATTATTATATTATCGTTAGTGGTACTACTACTAATGACCACTGCTGCTACTTATTGAGGGCCCATGGTTTGCCAGTTGCATATGTGTGAGTGTGTATGTATTAATTTTAATCCACAAAAAACTCTTCCTGCAAGATAGATATTAGCATTCCTATTTTGTCAGGTTTTAGAGTGAAAATGTCGGTTCTTGGCGCGCCCATGGCCGAAGAATGACCAGACAGACATGCCAAAGTTAGGCAAGCACGATAATGAGGTTTACTGAGGAGAGAAAGGTAGGATTATAGGGCAAGAGCAAGACATAGGTTTACAGGGCAAGGTACATACACCACAGATCATGACCAGACCCATTGTTGCAGCAAAAGGAGAGCAAAGGAAGGGCACAAAACAGGACTGGGTCACAGTCTGCGTCTTGTTTTACAGTGTCGGATAGGGGCCTCCCCGTGGTCCAAACGTCACCATAGAACCACTTCGATTGGACAGGTGAGGAGCTGCACGACCTGAGTCTTACTGCGCATGCGGGTTCTAGGTCACTTTCCAGACTCTGTGGTACCTATGCGGCTTGACCCAAGGGATAGAGAGTCCTCTGCCTTCCTTGCAGCTGGCACACTAAGTTCTGATTGGCAGATTTGTCAGGTATTCCCTCCTCCCCAGGCATGGCAGTCACTCAGGAGATTAGGGTGGGGCAGGACCAAGATGAGGGCCACAGTACCCGCTTTCATCCCTGGGAGACCTGTAATCCCTTGCTATCTACCTAACAATTTCATTTGACTTGCAAAGAAAGAGAGTTTCACAAAGGTTAAACAACTTGTCCGGAGTTGGGTTGGTAGTTAGAGTGGGGTCAGTATTCGAACGCATGTCTGTGTGACTTCCAAGCCCTGCTGTGTCCACAGCATTGTACTGCCTCTAATAAGTAGAGGCCAGATGAGTTCTGACTTGAGCCTCTGAGAAACAATATGGACAGGCTTAGACAGGAACAATGTGGCTCATTTCTGTGACAGAAGCCAAGGATCGATAGCAGTGTTTGGATATTCAATACTTAATGAGACTTTGGACGGACTCACCCTCAAAATATTCTTTCCAACATGCATCTTTTCCAAATGTCATGCGTATAGTTTGTGTAGTTCCGTTTTTTTCTCCACCCCTCTTCTCTAAGTTTTAATCTTTTCTTTTTCCCTCTTGCTGCTCTACAGGTAGATTGCTTTATCTGCTTTTGTTAACTTGAGGTGGGCTCCCTTTCTGCACTTTGTGCAATAGCTTGGCAGTCTCTATACCTGGGCATGAACTCTCTCCTCTGCTAGGGTGGTATGTGTGGGCAACCTTTGCTGACACAGGGTGGACACATGTTCTAGGCCTAAGGCCTAACAGACAGAGCTGACAGAGGGCGTGAAGGAATGGCCCCCAGCACAGGGATCTGCCATGTGCATTTGGGTAACACCTCCCTGCCAAGCTTGCAGAGAATGCTTAAGCTTTTTAAGCTATTAATTTCTAATATTGTTTTCAGAGGGAGAGAGCTATCCACCATATCCGCATGAAAAGAAACTAGCTTGATTTAACAATCAAAGATGTAAATCAACAGGCTTGTTCAAACTTCATTTATCCCACAAAACATTACTGACCACCTAATGTGGTCCAGGAATGCATCTAGATGCTAGGATATGGCAATAGACTAACCTGATGAAAAAAAAAACAAGCAAGCAAACAAAAAATCCCTGTCTCAATGGAGCTTTTATTTTAGTAGGGAGAGACAGACAAGAAACAAAATGAGACATAAAATACATAGTATGTTCAGTGATGGCAAAAAATAAAAGAGGAAAATGAGATAGGAGTATTTAGGGCAATCAGGGGAGGCCTCACCAAAAGGATAGCATTTGGACAGCGACTGAAAGAAAGTGAGGGAATAAAAGATGGGGAAATCTGAAGAGACATTCCAGGCAGAGGATATAGTAAATGCAAAGGTCCTGAGGCAGGAGCGTGCCCGGAGTGCTCAGAACAGCAAAGAGGCCAGTGTGGTTGGAACTAGGGGTTGGGGAGATTGGGTTGGGAAGATCCCTGGAGGCTTATGGGGCCTTGCAGTCCTTGTAAGACCTTTGGCTTTTCCTCCAAAAAGCCACTGGAAGTGTCTTAGTAGAGGAGTAGCATTTTTCAGAACCAGGAGGGTAGAAAACAGACAGTGCAAGCTCAAGCTCGGAAACAGGAAGACCAGTCAGGAAGCCATCATGCTTGTGAGTGACGGTGAAGCTTAGACAAGGTCAGAATATATATTTTGAGCAAGAGCCAATAGGATTTGGTGATGGATTGGATAAATAAATTGGATTATTTCAAGTCATTTTGGTCTCCCTACCCAAAAATTACTTCAGCTATTTTCGAGACATAGGCAGGAAGCTACCTAGGTTGTTAATCACCCTTGGTTAAATACTTTTTATATGCTTTAAAACGATGATGTAATCTTTCATATTATATAAGTAAACCATCATTCTGTCCTTCTTATAAAAAAATCATATAAATAAAAACTCCCATTTGCACCATTATAGTTTTTGTTTTCCAAGAAATAGATAATGCCTGTTTTTTTCTATGCATTTACATGCATGAAAATTTATAGTTTTATTCTCTTATGAAAATGGGATCATGCTGTTCACATTGATTTTTGCTTAATATGTCTTGAAGATCTTTTCAAATTAGTACGCAGAGATCCACTTCATTCTTTCAAATTGCTTAGAAAGTCCTCTAGAAATGTGTCTGACTCATTTCACTCCTCTCTCCTAATCACTGTCTAAATTTGGGAATCAAAGACAGGCATCCACAAGCCCTAGGCAGAGTTTCTGCTTCCAGAAAACATCCACAAGATAACATTTTAGAGTTGAGGTAATGAGCCCAGCATGTATCGCCAACCTGTTTGAAATGTCTTTCTTGTACTTGGAGGGGATCACAGGTGCCTTGAGTTATTTTAGTTTGAAAGTGCTTTTGCTGATGGAAAACAAATTGGGCATTTTGTGCCCCCGGTTTGCTGACATCTCCCTCCCTGGCGGGCATGGCTAGAGAAAGTTACAGAGCCCAGGGCGATGGGTTGGTCTGGCATTGGGCGGGAAGCAGATTCACTGAACCAAACTGGAAGCATCTGGCTCAACAAGAATAAGCGATGCAAAGGGGTGAAAAGAGTTCTCCATATGTGTATGCATTTTCCTTGATTATTAGAATATTGCATTTATTATTATTTATTGCAATTGCATAGGTAACGCATGAAATTGTAGGAAAATTAGAAAATACAGGAAAAAAGCAGTTAAATGACAATTACCAGAAATCTCCCACTTAAAGGCACTATTTGGGTATTCACAAGAGTCTTAGAAATTGAGATTGTCTGCAGTATAACTGTCCTACATAGTCTCTACAGTATAAGCTACTAACTTTGCTTGCTTTCTCTGCCTCTGTGCATGAATATGTTGTGAGGCAGAGACGAGCGAGCACAGACGCAGCTGTTGGAAGACCAGCTCCAGGGGTGTGCTTTCCAGTGCTGGGGACTCTTCCCATAGCAGCAATGTCGTAATGCTCGAGCAAGTCGAGCTGGCAGACCCGGGTTTCCAGCAGAGGGACAGTGCTCAAAATCCAGCAGCTGCCTTTCCCTGTGCTCTTCTGGTCCCCCACAGAGGAAACTGGCACACAACCATGTCACTTTCTCATGGTTGTTCACCTGGTTTCAATTAATGGCATGTTCTAGTCCCTTAGTTTAGTTGGGTTGGTACCTCCAGGACAGGAGGTGGGAAGGAGAAACTGGGCCACAAGATACGTGGAGCTCGGCTCTTCCCAGCACAGCCGGGCTGGGCATTTGCCTTGGCACCCAGGGCCAGTGTGCTCGGCTCTGACACGATGGCTGGAAACACTGGCCTGGAATAAAGGGACTCTTGCTTGTTGTGCCAACAGCTCCTGAGTGGAAGTTAGTCCTTTAGCCTTTTGCCTTTGGTGCAAATCATTAGACTTATTATTACCTTTGAGTTGGCAAAAAGGCTTTTGTTTCTATTACGATCAATAATATTTATTAAACATAGGAATAGTGCCACAGCGTGGGGTTTTAGAGACATATTAGACAGAGTCCTTGCCCTCAAAAAGTCCTCAGGATTCAGTGGTAGGGACAGAATGTAAGCGAGAAATAGTGTTTCCAGGCAGCAAGTGATGAGTGCTACACGAATGGAACAGACGACAAGTGTTCGCGGTGGTCAGTCGTTAGATATTACCATGTGCTAAAGTGGACATGAGATAAAGGCTTCCTGAAAGAGGTAAAATTTGGCGTGGGACTTAGAGGAAGTCTAGGATTTAAAGAAATGGAGGTGAGAGCTGTGAGGGAAGGCCAGGCAGCGAGCTGGCCCAGGCAAAGGCTCTGCGTAGGGGCGGAGAGAGATGTGCAAGAAGTAAAGCCGCTCAGTGTTGCGAAGGAGGAATCGCAAAGCATGGGTAAGTAGGGACAGGGAGGAAAGGCAAGAGACACTTCAACGTGGTAAGGCTGGATTACTGGTGAGATGACGCTGTTGACTCAAGTGGGGGTTTCTGGAAGTGTCGTTAGTTTTGGGGGAAATGACTTTGGGATTTGCTAAACTGAAGGATGAGAATACATGTGAAGGGAATTGTCTAGTTCAAAAGGGCAGCAAGGGTTGGAGAAACGTATTTGGAAATCACTTTCAAGGCTCGTTAAAACGGTATGACTGGATGAGGTCTCCAAAGATGTAGCAGCAGACAGCTGTCGTCTGAGTCTTGCTTACGTACACGTGTCGGCGGGGGAGGAAGGAAGTGGACATAGCAGAAGACTTGGAGCCCCAGCCTGTGGGGTCATAGGATGGGTAAAAAGCTCACAGCAGGAAAGGGGGAGGCAAATCCAAAGTGGAGCCCTATTCCCTTCTTCACTGCCACAGAGCAGCCAAGAAGGAGCACTGAGAACAAGTCACTGAACCTGGCAGCTGGACGTCTCCAGGGCTCTTGAGAAAGCAATTTCAGTAGCCGGCAAGTGAGCCCAGCAGGTGTTTACAGTGTGGAGCGATTCGAAAAATATAGGGCATAAAAACCAGTGATTTTTAAATTTGGCTGAACATTCAAATCACCTGGAGGGATTTTTAAAAATACAAATTCCTAGGCCCCACATCGGACTCCTGAGTCAAATCTTCAGTTGATGGGCCTAGGAAGCTGAGTTTTCACAGATGACTCAGATGAAGCCAGTTTACGATCAGCATTTGTGAACCACTGGGAGGTGAGAAAAAGGATATACTTGAAGGCACAGGAGAATTGAGGAAGTTTTTTTGGTAGTTTTTTTTCCTTTAGTTTTATTTTTAGAATAGAGGAAATCTAAGCCCCTTTTTCAGGCCATGAAAGCATGAGAGAGATTGGAGATGGGAGGTGATCAAGTGTCCTCACAGAGACATCAGCCGTGGAAGATGGGTGAAGACACGCCTGGGAAGAGGTGGCCAGGGGGTGAGAGGTGGAGAGTAAGGTGAGAATTCAAGGCAGTGAAGGCAGGGCCTGCGTTCTTGAGCTGATTGCAAGTTAAGATTTGTGTGGTCGTCAAAGATTGATTCAATCCACCTGAGAGTCTTGCCGATTCCTCCTTAGGGCTTTGTTGAGCAAATCGCACGGCACTTTCATCACGCTGGCTGTCCGGGAAATGCAGCTTATGAAAGTGCAGAATTATGAAATGACGCAAGTTGTGCGGTTAAACATGAACTTATATTTTGAAAGTTTCTATTTCACAGCTTCTGATGGGAGACACTCTGCATGACATTTAGTACCCGAGTGTTCAGGAGACTGGAGCTAAAAGGAAGCATTCACCAAGTACCTGTTTTAGCCCCAGACGGCATCATCCGAGTCATGCCTGGGGGCAGAAGGGAACACCCCGGAGCTGGCCCACGGAGCATGTTGAAAATGGGTTCTCAGCATCGGGGCAGGAAGTATTGGGTCACCAGTCACACCTTCCCCCTTTCTATGGCTGGCTGTCTCAGATATATGAAATATGGGTCTGAAATCTTCTACCTTCTTCCTTCTACCCAATGTCTACACAGTCCAACTGCCATTTGTGAATTATCTTTGCATCTTGTGAAGGACATATCTACTATGTTCTTTATCTCTCTTTCTTTTCTTTCTGTCTTTCTTTTTTTGAGACAGGGTCTTGCTCAGTCTGTTGGGCTAAAGTACAATGGCATGACTATAGCTCACTGCAACTCCAAACTCTTGTGCTCAAGTGATCCCTTGCCTCAGCTTCCCAAGTAGCTGAGACTACAGGTGTGCACCACCATGCCTGGATGATTTTTCTATTTTTTGTAGAGACAGGGGTCTCGCTCTTGCTCACTCTTGAACTCCTGGGCTCAAGTGATCCTCCCACCTTGGTCTCCCAAAGTGCTAGGATTACAGGCCTGAACCACCGGGCATGGTCCTAGTGTGTTCTTATAATAGTAATAAACTTTGTGGTCCAGGTAGTGAAAAACAACCACTACAGTCTTTTGTGCATTTTATCTAGCATCTCTCTTTGGAATGTGCCTTGGCCAAACTTCTATTTTAATACCTGTTATAATTAAATATTTTTTTCTTATTATAAAAGACAATACAACAAATACTATTATTACTGACTATGCTCGTTGTATGTTGGGCACTGTTCTAAGTATTTTGTGTATCTTGATGCATAGTCATTCAGATCCCCAGTTTACAGATGAGAGAATTGAGGCTCAGAAAGGTAGACATGTTGCTCCACAATCACAGAGCCAATGGGTCAGGGATTTGAATTCACATCTATCTGATACCGAAGCCAGAGATCTTAACCCATAAATAATGAAATAGGTTAAAATGTAGTCAACTAGAAGGGAAATGCATCTTTGGGGGTTAACTCCTTATTCAGGTTGCTCCCTGATTCTTTAGTACGTGCTTGGCAAGGCATTTAGCTGCAATGCCTGCTGGGAGGATTCAGGTCCTTCATTTTTATCTTCCATGTGCTGCTCAGGATTAGAAAAGCCAGTTGGATGAGCCCCTGAAAGCCTGTCGTACCTTTCATGGTCTCATAGAACCTGAGAGTGAGGCTACAGCTGGTCCTGATGCACATATCTCAGAGAGTTTGAGGCTAGGAAGGTCATTCATTCATTCAACAAACAGTCCATATAGTGCTTGCCTCTCTGTGCCAGGGCCTGTGTTTGTGTTGTGGAAACAGAGGCATGGGAGTCCCCTCCACTAGGAGGGGACACTTGTGAGGAGACAAAGAGGACCATTCGGGACAATCCATCCTACAGAGGAAGGCCCTGACCCAGACAGTGAGATGAGCAGGAGGCTTTAGTTTCTGTGGACTGAAGTTTATCCTCTGAGACAGGGTGAAATGCAGAGATTGCAGACTTTCTGGATTCAGGGTAGGATATGGTATATTCCCATAATGCTAGGCTGCAGAGGTGCTGGTGACCATGATTTCTCTCTTGCCCATCGAGAAAGTGTGGCAAGGGCAATGTCCCTGACAGCTGCCTGGTGAGAACGTGATTATCTGGCATTGCACCAGCAGCACAGCAAGAGCTGGGATGGAGCACAGGCTGACCTTGGTTGGAGGTCCTCCCCACAATTTGCTGGCCAAGTGGCTTTGGGCCAGGTATTTACCACTCTGAACCTCAGTGTCTTTATTTGTAAAGATGGGGATAAGAAGACTGACCTCCCTGGGTTGTTGGGAGAATTAATGAGCCAATGAATGAAAGTGTTCAGTGTTACTTCTAGCAAATACTCAGGGGATGCTGCTGGCTGACACTCGGCCGGTGCTTACCAAAGGCCAGGCATTGTTCTGTGTCAGTGGTTCTCAACTAGGGGGATATTTTGCCCTCCAGAGGACACTGGGCAATATCTGTAGACATTTTTGATTGTCATGAATGGGGGAGAGGGTGCTGCTGATTTCTAGAGGGTAGAGCCAGGGCTGCTGCTAAATGTCCTTCAAAGCATGGGACAGCTCTCCACAACAAAGAACTATGTGACCCAATGTCCACAGTGCCAAAATTGAAAAGCGTTCTGCACATGTGCTAATGCAAATAATCCTTATAGGAACCCATGTGGTAGGACTACTGTTTTAGATCAGGAAATATTAGAGAGATTAAATGGCTTACCCAAGCACAGGCAGCTAATAAGAGCCCGAATTTGGACCCGAGCAGTCGGGCTCCAAGGTTCTTATGCTTAACCAGTTACCCTAGGTGGACTCTTCTGGGAGTGCGTCAAAAGGCAGAAGGCAGTGTGTGTGTATATCAAGAGGTTTCCCTTTCTCCATGCGTCTGATCGTTTTTTTTTTTTTTTTTTTTTTTTGAGGCAAAATCTTGCTCTGTTAGTCTGGCTAGACTACAGTGGTGTCATCATAGCTCACAGCAACCCCAAACTCCTGGCCTCAAGCGATCCTCCTGCCTGGGCCTCCCAAAGTGCTAGGATTACAGGCGTGAGCCACCGGGCCTGGACGCCGCTGATTCTTAAACTCCAGGGAGCATCAGAATGACCCGAAGAGCAGATTTGATATGCAGATCCCAGGCCCCCACTTCTAAGCAATTCTGATGTAGCTGCATTTGGGACTCTTACACCAGCGCTCAGGAAGCTTCCACATACAGTAGTGGCAGGACATCAGACTGAAAATCTTGCAGGTTGTTTCATGAATCTCAGTTTTTCAGAAAATACTATATGCAGAGCTTAACATAATTTTAGGGTGATAAGGAAAAAAAGTTAAATCTTTTGAAGTTGGGGACCTCAGTGTCTCGTTGAAGAGGATCCATGTCTGCTGGTTTGCTCCTGGACTCTTCTCCACATGAGGACAGGACAGCTGCACTTGGCTGCCTTCCCATGACCTTAAGTGTTCAAAGCTGGACTTGCGCCTTCCCTCCCCACTCTCACACTCGCTCCTGACGATACCGTCCTCGGTGCTGTCTCGGTTAGTTAATTCCCTGGGCCCCAAGCCTAAAGCACTTGGGAATTCGCCTTCCTTCCGCCATGCAGCCGGTCTCCAAGTTCTTAAAATTCTTCTTTCACCACATTTCTCGTGTTGATCGTGACCTCCATTGCTCCCACCCCTCTTCCGGTTTAGTTCTTTATCACCCCAGGCTTAGAGTGTCGCAGTCACCTCCTACCCAGGCTGCTGGCCTCAATTCTTTCCTCCAAGGCATCCAGCCCGACAAAGCATCTGAAAATTCCATTTTATTTTGTTTCTGGATTCATGGATTCACTCGTGGGTATTTATTGAGCACTCCTCTGTTCCAGGCACTGTCCTGTGCACACAAAGATGAACATGACCCTGTCGGGTCCCTGTCTTACTCAGGGGTCTTTGGCTCCTTGTACCATCATGACTACTCTCCCACCCCGCCCCACATCTCCCTGCCCAGCCTCTCAACTCTACTCATTGTCCCTGTCCCCACTTTGCTGACTACTGCCTCTGCAGCCGTGTCATGCTCTGTTCTACCTCAGGCCTCCTCTCTCTCTTATCCACACACCTGGCTTCCATTCAGCCTTCAAAACCCAGATCAAATCCCATTTCTTCAATGAATGCTCCCCTGAACACCCTCGTCCAGGACAATTTCTCTAACCTGTGGTCTTGCTGTATCTAATGTCACTATTATATTTGGAACTGCTACTTATGCACATATGGATTCATTTTTATGCATGTCTGGTAGGGGAAAGAGGTTGCAATCTGGAGCAGTTTATTGTAAAGGATTTAGCAACTCTGGGCGGCATGGTAGCTGTAGACACAAAATAGGCATCAGTCTGCCAACTGTACTTTTAAATTCCTGTGGATGTGTCTCAGAGGCCAGTTCTGCAGGCTACGTGCCTGGCTTACCCACTTGGACCAAGAGTTGCTACTCGGAATGGCCCAAACCCACAGAGGCCCTAGTTAGTATCTGTGTCTGGCAATAATTCCAAGAATTTCCGAATTTATCCTTCAGTGATTCTTCCTGGAGTTTTGTCAGCTAAAGAGAAAGAGGAATGCTTTAGCAACAGCTAATATTTACTGAGTGCTTACGATGCACTGGACATTGCGTCAGGTGCTTTAACGTGCATCTTCTTGTTCAGCCCTCATGTAACCACCTAAGGAAGGGTCTGTTAATTCCATTTTACCTGTAGAGGTGAACAGAAACTTGTCCAAGTTCACACCGCTGGTATCGGTGCAGTCAAGGGACTCAGGCCTGCCTGTTTCCACTCTTTTAACCCTTCTGTGCACTCAAGCATTGGCTATAAAAATATTGAGGACACCTAAGGCTTTCTGATTTTTAAGTGAACCCTGGAACTTAATGTCTTTGACATTTAAAAAGCTTTGTATTGAAATAAGAGTTTAGAAATGGCACAGTTCTAGCTGAAAAGATGTTTAGTCATATTCAGTAAAAGAAGATTTAAAATAATGGCTGCTTGGTCCTAACCACATTCTATCCTGAAAGCCCAGCTCTGGACAACTGATAAGGTAGTGTGTATAAGAGCACATGTGTTACACAGTTTTCTAGGAAAAGTGGTGGGTAAAAGGCTTCCTGAGAAATTTCACACTGGAAACGAATACTCCTGTTGGTCATATTTCAAGGCAGATAATGAAATCTTTTCTCCTGGGGACATGACCCTTGCCCTTTGTTTATAGTTTTCACTAGTCCGGATGGCCTGAAATGCCTGACATTGGCAATACTTGCCAATTCAGAGTCCCCTTTGGTCACGAGGGGGTGAAGGACGTCCGCTAGTAAGGGACAGAGTCATATGACTTAGAGAGATGGAATTTGTACCCATTGCCAGAGGTACATGTTTTCATGGTTTTTAAGTGTGTCTATTTACAGAGGCAAACCTGATAGGGATAGCAGTTGCATAATTTTTAAAATTTACTTTTGTTTGGTTTAATAAAAATCCAGATTTTGAGAAGCAAGTAACTGACTTGAAATGAGCCAACATTTTGGTCTAGAAAAAAATACAGGAAAGAATGAAGCTCTTGGTGATTCTGAATATTATATTTTTCTTTGAGGTCAGTTTAAGTTTTGTGCCAGTTCTTATTAAAATAATAGCAGACACCATTCATAATGAAACTTTATTAAAGGTGGATGAGTCCCTGAGGGAATGATCAACTGTGAGAAGAGGAATAAAAATTTCTTCATTGAATCTTTTTTTAAAAATCTCCAGTGTTTAAGTTCTCTAAGTCTACCTAAATGTGACTTCTCCCAGAAGAATGCCTCACCTTTAAAATTTTTCTTAATCATAGGAAATATCAAGTCACTTTTACTCTTCTTATTTTTTAAATTTTAACATAGAATGCACCTTATCCTTCTCATGTTTTCATAGTTAAGATGCTTGGAATTATGTCAGAAAAGTAAAATTTTGATTTCATTTCTTTCAAAATTTGCTAATGTGAAAAAAGCCTCTTAAAAAATATTAGACTTAGTGGGAAGTCAAAGTTTTCTTTAGTACCTCAGAAGATGGAAGCAGTGGAATAGAATACTTACTATTCTTACCCAACTTGAGCTATGTGAAATAATGCTCCTTTCCTACTTTCTTGTTTACTGATTGGTACAAGGACACTAGTTTGACATAAGGTCTGTACTAATAACAGTGACGTTTGCTTGCTAGTAACTGAGATCAAGCTATAAATCTAAACACACAAGGGTTTAATTCTTTTAAATAAAAACACAAAGGCAGGACAATCTTAGCTTTGCACAACTCCGCTGCATCATCAGGGACCAGGCTTGTTCTATCTTTCTCCACACCCCCCCTAGTTTGTGATTTTTATTGTTCAGGACACCTCATGGTCTAAGATGGCTGTTGGAGCTCTGGTCATTATATTTGAGTTCTACTCAGGAGACAGGAAGGAGGTCTTCCTGAAAGACCCATTAATAACTTCTGCTTATATCCTATTGGCTACCCCTAGCTGATGTGATGTAATGTAATGCAATATATTTTTTCAGCTGGGAATGTTGCCTAAGATTCCGTTAGTAAGGAATAAAGAAAGAATGGATTAACATCAGCAGTCTCTGTCACAAGATTTGTGTTTTAGCCTGACTAGACAAAATTGTGGTGCAGTAACAAAGTAACCCCCAAGTCCTAGTGACCTGATGCAACAAAGACACCTTTCTTGCTCACACAATGCATCATGTGAGTCCAGTGGCTCCCCAGTGCAGCCCCCCTCTGAGTGATGACTGCCTCTTTTTGTGATTCCTTCTTCTCAGCACGTGGCTTCTGAGATGCTAAGATAATAGAAAGTGTAACTGGAGAGTCTCTCAGGGATTTTCACTGTCCCAGCCTGGAACTGATACACAGCACTTCTGCTTACAGCCCTTTGGCCAAAACTAGTCACATAGTTGCTCCCAATTGCAATGGGACTAGGAAGTACATCTTTCACGTGCCCAGGAAGGATTGCATATGGCGATGACTTCTCTGTCTATGTAATTGAGTTCTATTCCCAAACTAAGCCAATTGGATTAAATAGGTTCTAAAGAAATATACTATCCTGTTCTCAGCAACCTCTTATGAAGTGATTATTACGTGGCAATGCATGGTGTCAGGTGCTAGGAACACAGACATGACAAAGAAACAAATCCTCTTTCAAGGAACTTACTGAGCGATAAAGGATACATAAGCACACCTGATGAATAATAAGGGTAATAATAAATTAAGTGTTATGGGGATTGAAGGTTAGGAGAATTTCTTCTAGTTGATGCCCAGGGAAAGGTTTTTGGAGGAGATGGTATTTATCTATTTATTTATTTGGAGGTGATATTTAAATGGGTCCCTGAAAGACTGGTAGAACTAACTTTGGTAATGTGGTCCAATCAGCAGTGTCTCACTCAAGGACTCTTATGAATTAGTAGAAATGTTGGGCTATAGTTTCAATGCTGCCAGTGTCTAGCTGTTTGATCCTGGACAAGTTTTTCCCCTCTGTAAGATGAGAGAGTTGGATGAAATGGTCTCTGTTGTCTCTTTAACCTCTAATGGTCCTTGATTCTCCAGTTCTTAAACCAGCATTCCGAAAGGCTAGTGATGTGGTTGTGGAGCGTACAGACGGTAAAACTTTCAAAACAGAAGTATAGCTGGTGCTTATTGACATACACTTGGAAAACAGAGAAAAATAGAAGAAAAATCTAAATCTCAGGCAATATTCACTCTCATTCACTCATTTTATTGCAGTTTCTTCCAGAATTTTTCATGCACAAGTTTAAAGATTTTGCTTTGCTTTGTTTTGTGTTGAATAGAGTTGCCAAATAGTACATGAGCTATTCTATGGCGTTCTTTATTCTCTTAGTATACAACCATTACCATTTTTTCAATATTATTAATATTTCTAGCTCTTTAGAAACATCCGAAAATATGATATTTAGGTTCATTTCTATACCTCTGTCTGATATGCTATTTAAAGGCCAAATTTCCCTCATGTACTAGTGAAACTTAGTAAAAATGGAGTACTATTGTGGTAACATCAATCTTGTTCTAGCAGCCATTGGGTTGCTTTTACTATAGTTTGCTTATTAACAAATTATGGCTCACATTTGTTGGACACTAACTACATGGCCGCAATGACAGCAAGTGCTCTGGACATACGATTTACTCCCTACTAGCAGATATTATTGCCCCCCCATTTTGCAGATGAGAAAACTGCCAAATTAGAGGGATTATATAACTTGCTTAACACCTCATAACTAGAAAGCGGCTGAACCAGGATCCACCTTTAGTTTCTGTGTTTTCAGCATCTGCATAACCCCTGCGTGGTAGAGATTGCAAGTGACAGAAACTGAACGTAAGCAAAAAGGCTGACATGACTAAAGCTCAGAGATAGTTCTTGCTTCAGGCACGGCAGGATCTGGGTTTCCACTGGGTATCCCTCTTGCCCATCTTTCTCTTGTTCAGCATTTTTTTCGCCGTGATCTGCCCTGTGCTGCCTTCGAATGCAGAAGCTTATAGTGAGGCTCTCTTCATGTGGTAGCCCTGGTGGTGTCTCACAGCTGTGACTCAAGTGGCGAGACAGCTTTCTTTTTTTTTTTTTTTTTTTTTGAGACAGAGTCTCACTCTTTTGCCCGGGCTAGAGTGAGTGCCGTGGCGTCAGCCTAGCTCACTGCAACCTCAAACTCCTGGGCTCAAGCGATCCTCCTGCCTCAGCCTCCCGAGTAGCTGGGACTACAGGCATGCACCACCATGCCCAGCTAATTTTTTTTTTTCTATATATTTTTAGTTGTCCAATTAATTTCTTTCTACTTTTAGAAGAGACGAGGTCTCGCTCTTGCTCAGGCTGGGAGACAGCTTTCTTTCTCCAAATGTCCGGTAGAAATTTGCGAGTAGAATCTCATTGGCCTGGCTTTTCCACGTGGCTGTTCTCAAATTAATCACAGTGGTGGGGGATAGAATATTCTGACTCTCAAGCCTCAGTCACATGACTACAGTTTGCGTTGGTGGGGGAGGGCGACAGATTTCAGTTCTGTCCAAATGTCATGGGCTGAGAGGGGTGGGTGTTCTCTGAAGGAAAACTGGAGCATTTCTTTTTTATCAAAAGAAGGCAGAATGGGTGGTGGGCAAGCCAAACCAATCGCTTTCCTCCACGCTGCCTCCACACTTTCTCCTCAAGAAGTGTTTTTTTTTCCCCCTCTGCCTCCAAAAGAGCTTACGCTTTGCCATGTGGTGTTACCTCCCAAGAACACTTCGCTTATGTCTTAGAAAAATAAATACACAGCCAATTTGCAGATTATACCTTCCTTAGTTGTGCTATAAATTATATGACTTGTTTTTGGCAAAGCCTGAAGTCACAGCTGGCTGCCCCATCCACTCGCCAACTCGAAGAATGAGTGGCATTCACTGAGGCTGTATATCTAAGGATGAATTTGCCCACCTGAAGGGGATAGCTAAATTTACGGGAAGAATTGCAACTTTTTGAACAGCTCCAAGCATCAATGCCAAGGTGAGGAGCCTATGGACAAGTAGGAAATATATATATTTTTTCCTATTGAACCTGGGCCAAACCTTCACTTATGGTATTTATAAAATTTGCGAATCTGGAGGAAACTCATTATGGTCACCTTAGCCGCATTAAAATTCCAAATCTTTCTCAGCGTCTCCCACACAGTTTGAAAACAGTATAATGTATAGAATTCTGCAAAAGCTGATTAAAGAAGCAGTGGGAAAACGCAAAACTGGACATCAACTAGTCTGGGTTCTAGGCTCAACTCTGACGCTAACCAGCAGGGTGGTCTTGGACTGGTCCCTTTGTGCTTCTGGTTCTTTGTTTCCCCCTCCATAAATTAAGGATTCAGTTTATGTGGGTCATTAAGTGCCGAGGAACCACGTCCCAGCTCAGATATCCGCTGGAAACACAATTCACTGGGCTTTTGGAACCACACTGTAGAGCCGAACCAGTCTCACATCAAATCCTTTCAATACTGTTAATCCGAATCTTTTTGGAGTTGCTACGCTGGGTTATGACTTGCGCTCTTAGTACTGCGTCCTTCTCTACCTAAATATCTTGTGGGGAACAGATTTGCTTGAACCACATAAGGATGTCTAGTTAATTTCATTTTGAGAACTTTAAAAAGAGTTCAAGATTTTACTTGATAAAACTAAAAGCATCTCAAAGTTTAGGAATTCTTGATTCAAATAATTCATTGAGCAAAACTTGCAATTTGCAAATATTCTCAAGCCTCAAGAACCCTCCTGCCAAAGATTCTTGTGTTCATTTCATTTTTAGTTGGGCCACTATGTTGGATTTATTGATGCTTTATGATTTTGGGAGCAAAGTCTGGCAAGTTTTCCTGCTATTTCCTAAAACTGATGCATTTGAAAAATCTTGTTTATTAGACAACTAAATGTTGGCTTTTCATATGTATTAATTCATTCATTTGTTATTTGTTGAGTGCATATTGTCTGTCAGGTACTCTGAAAGGAATAAAGTTGCTAACACAAATTTAAACCCCACTGGTAAAAGAAGGCTCTTTTTAAAGTAGAGGAGTCATAATTGGAACTAATTTATATAAGGCCGATTCAATAAAACATAATTCACTTGTTGTCACTCCTAACTCTCCTGTTTCTTATAACATCTTATGCTTTTTTTTTACATTGCAATATAATTCAAATAACATAAAATTCATCATTTTAAAGTATATACTTTATTGGTTTTTAGTTTATTCACTAAATTGGTTTAGTTTATGCATACATCCCACTAATTTCCAGAATATGTCCACTACCACAAAAAGAAACCCTATACTCACTAGCAGTTAGTTCTGATCCCCCCTCTCCATCCCTTGATGACACTAATCTACTTTTGCTTCTATGAATATGCCTATTCTGAACATTCATCTAGTGAAGTCATAGAATATGTGATGTGTTGTGTCCGGCCTCTTTCACTTAACATAACGTTTTCAAGGTTCTTCTATGTTGTAGAAGGTAATGGTGCTTCAGTGCTTTTCATTGTCAAGTAATAGTCCATTGTATGGATACACCACATTTTATTTATACTTTCATCATTTGATGGACATTTGGGTTGTTTCCACTTTTTGGCTATTATGAATAATGCTGCTATGAACATTGGTGTCCAAGCTTTTATGTGAACATACATTTTTGGTTCTCTTGAGAATATACTTAGGAGTGGAATTGCTGAGTCATTTGATAATTCTGTGTTTAACTTTTTGAGGAACTGCCAAACCATTTTTCCAAAGTAGTTGTACCATTTTATATTCCCCTTGGCTATATATTTATATTAGAAAATATTTGTAACCTACCCAGGACTTAGAATAGTAGTTTTCTTTTCCGTTTATTGATGAAGACAGTAAGGCAATAAACTGAAAAATGCTTTGCCAGAGCCCAGCTCCTAGGTTTATTTGTTGAGTCAGCGTTCACTGAGCCTCTGTTTTGTTTCCAACATTGTTCCCAGTTCTATGGATACAGAGATAAATAAAATATGTTATCTGTGAAGTGCTGAGTCTTAAATGTATGAAATTTCTTTAGAAATCTTTAAAAATGGTAAAGATTCTCCTTGGTGTGACTTGTTTTAGGTGGAATCTGCCCAGAACCAAAGGATGGGCTGAACCAAATACCCCTCAAAACTGGACGAGTTTCAGATGCTGATCCTTAAATGTAAATCCAACTTCCTATTTTCCATGATAAACTATCAGTTCTTGTTTTATTTTCTTAATGGGAAAAATATGTGAGCACATGGCATTTGCTGTTTTTCTTAATAAGTGAAATCGTCTAATCCCAGGAATTTGGGAATAAGCGTATAACTGAAGCTGAGAAAAAATGACAATTGTGAGCATTTGTGTAATTCTTCTCATTTTCCAGAGTCATTCTGGGTGTGTTAGTGTGTCTCATTTGACCACAGTCCTATGAGGTAGGCCAGGCAGGCACACATTATTTTCGTTTCATGGATGATAACTGAACCTCAGAGAAGCAGAGTCATTTGCCCCAGGTCACATGGACGAACCAGAAGGAGACTTTGCTAAAGCAGTCATTCCCAAATATGACTCCTTGGACCGGAGCCAGCATGGGATAGTGTTTTCACTGACGCATGAGGAAATGAGAAAGTAAGGGCAAGGCAGTGAGGTTTCCATGTCACTAAATTTATTCAGTTTTAAGAACTGTCTTTTATTCCAAAATTAGGTCCCTCTTATGTTTATGTTGGTAAAATACCTCTTTGCTGAAATATGGTGATAGTAGGTAGTAATTTTAATTTTTATTTGGCAAAATAAAATGATGGAAATCTTAATCTAAAAAATTTTTTTTCTTCTTTCTTTTTATTTTTTTTATTTTTATTTATTTATTTTTTACTATTCCATGAAATCCACCTCAGAAGGCTCAGGCCTGGTCGAGCCTTTCCTAGTTAATCATGTTGCTATTTTTTCTGAGCAGCCTGTCCTAGGTAAGGTAGAAATGACATCCTCTTACAGATACGGCCATGTTTCATGTGTCACATGCAACCTGAATATCCAGTCTCCTGGCTGTAGCTAAATCCTTTTGGGCTACTATATTTCACAGATTGACAAACTTTGGGGAAAATATATAACCATGCAGGCAGAATGACTTAGGCATTCAGTTTCTCATTGTGAGTAAATATATCTTACTGTTGAGTTTGTTAATTACGTTGAGTTTGTTAATTATTCTTGTGACTTTTTCAGAGGGGGTGTTGGGTATGACATTTCTAGCAAAGTCAGTTGGCTTGTATTTGAAAGAATGCAGCAATTATTCATTTTAAGCATGGTTCTCTATCTGGTAGAAAGCAAGACTTGACCCAACAGGTTAATTAACTTGCCCATATAACATACCAATGAGAGGAACTAGAAGTGGAAAGACGTCTACTCCTAAATATTACTCAGCAACTTCAAAATGTAATCGTGGGACCAACATACAAATTACCAGTGGAAAAATATACTAGACTCTTGAAAAATATTGAGCAAAAACATGCAGCAGGATCAGAGACTTCTCAAGTGTCCTCTGGTTGTCCCAGGGTTCGTGTGAGGGGAGGGGTCACTGAGTGCCAGACACCTGCTACCCTGAAGGACGCTCGTAAGTGTTAGGTGAGGTGGGATGCTGTACTCAAATAAGTTTGGAAAAAGAGTAAGTTAAACAAAATAAATTCTATTCTGTAATGTAGGGCTTTGGATTTAATTTATTACAGGGCATTGTAAATACCCAAGAGTGGCAAAGACGCAACACTCTTCAACATTTTGGACTACAGAATCTACCTGTTTCCCCATCTGTTCCCCTCTCCCTCCTAGGTATCTCTCAAAACCAGTCTTCTGCAGAAGGTACTGCCTTAAGTGTGTTCTAACTACCTTCTCATTTGATCCTCATAACAACCATCTAGGTGGTAAGATGTTCACTTCCATTTTACAGATGGAGATCCCAAGGCACAGAGAGGTTAAGAAACTTGCACAAGGTCACACAGTGGCAGGCTCTGTATTCAAACCAGACAGCGAGGCATTGGAGGATCCATGAACCCCTGTGTTTTGCTGCCTCCTATTGCCAAGTGGCTTTCTTTCGTTACGTTCTTTTTTCCTAAATACACTGCATTTTCTCGTGTAAATGAAGTTAGTAATCTAACCTAGAAAGCATACCTCAAGTTTTCTATGTGCTTGCCATGCCGGCGAATCCATTGCAGGTGTGATAGAAAGACCATGGACTTTGGAGCCAAACAGGTCTGAGCCCCCTGTTTTTGTAGCACTTCCTAATGGTGTAACTTGACTAGTTAGTTAACTCTAAGGGCCTCAACTTACACATTTGTACATTAGACGTAATAATGCTGCAACGCACCCTGTGAAGGAGTCGACCTGAGAATACAGGTCAAAGCTTAGGAAGAAGATGGCGCATGGCCCACACTGCAGCTCAGCAAGTGTGTGTCCTTGTCCTTCCCTCTGTCCCACCCCCTCTTCTCCTACCCAAATGCTCTTGCATGCTTGGTTTCCTCAAATGAAACAGATTTCTCCCTGACTTACACTTGCCTGCAGCTTTATATAGATGAGGCTCAAGGGGCAATCCCACGAGAAGCAGAAGGGCATCAGTGATCAGTTCAGAAGGGAAGCAAGTGGCAAATGCAATGTTCTCTTAGGAAATTGGAAACACTATTGAACGGAGAGACTAGGTCTAAGGAACCCTGAATTGTCCCCAGTGGGCTCTTAAGGGAAGAGCCCACTGGGGGGCTAAAGGGAAGTGAAAAGTTGGGATTAGAGGACAGGCATTGAAAACAAATCCCATTTCCCATGTATTATTGATTGAAAAAGCAGGAGAACTGTGGGCTGGGAGGTCCCTCCTCAGGGATGATCATGCCACCCAGGTCCTACAGGCCTAAAGAACCCCACCGCCACCCCACCTCTGCTTACCTTAGACCCTCCTCCGACAACCCAAGAATCCTTCAAATCCGAGGAGATGCCTTTGCTTCCCTAGTTCTGTTTCAGAAATGTGAATATGTATTATTCCTCCTATTACTCAAATATTAAACATCAGGAGACATAGCATCATATGCTCAATAGCTGTACACTCTATGCCTCCAGGGCAAAAACGAATATGCAACTCAATAGCAAAGGGGATGATTTACAGAACCCAGCATTAAAACAATGGATGAGGCAACAATATTAAAGATGATTTTGAAAATTGGATTAAAAAACCAACCATGATTCTGCTATCTTAAATTCCTATTTTATTTTTGTATATTAGATTTTAGTATTTTTCTTCCTGTACAGATATTTTTTCTTGATTTCAATCATAGCATATTATACCATTAGGTATATCATGAACCTGGGAATGTGCATCTGTTAATATGGTTTTTTATAATTATTATTTTAATGGCTTACGTGGGAGAGGATAGTATAGATCCCTCTTAGTAATGGAGAAAGAGTGACTCCCAAGCACAAATGATGCGACGTCCTTTGCTAAACGTGTCCTTATTGGTGGTTGGTTAACAGTTTTATGCAATTGTAGATAATCCTGAATAGCAGCTGAGAAGTGCTTAATGCTGCTAGAAACAGAGGCCCAACTATAGTATCTTAAACATAGTAAAAAAAAATAGGCAAAGAAAGTTAGGCTGTTCGGGGCTGGTCTGGTGTTGTAAAAGACATCGGTTGGCCTAGGCTTCTATTTTCCTGCTTTGCTATCCTTTTTGCTTTGCTTCCAAGTTTAAAGCCACAGTCTGGCTACCTGTACACTAGCCATAATGTCTGAATTCCAGGCAAGAGGTAGGATTAAGAGAGGAGTCAAAAGATGTCCTTTCCCACCCCCACCCACATTGTCTGTTTCCTTTTCAAAGAGCCTCCGTAGAAGTTCCATGTCAAAGTGGCTCATTAGCTATGTGGACTTAGGTAAATTACAAAAACTCTCTGAAGCTCAGTTTCTTCTGTCAGTCTGTGAACTGACAGCAATAATTCCTACCCCACAGGGGGTATGTGAAAGAATACTGCAAATCCAAACATGCTATGCAAATTGAAGAGTTTAAATAGCACTTTCAGTCAATGCAGGCTGCAATAGCTAAAATATTTAATACGTCCATGTTTTTACTGCGAAAGAACACATTACAGTCATTTACAATCACCGCCTCCCCCTCCCGCCCCCGCTACATTTAGGAAGGAGAGAAAGCAGAACTAGACCGTGTTTGGTTAATGTCAAAGGGAAGTTTGAGAATTATGTGATTCCAAGCAGTGGTTGAAGTGATCAAACCCAAAGTCACTCCATGTTCCTCTCTGTCTTTGCTGTCTGGGAGGGGAGTATTATGCTGTGGAAACAGGCCACTCCTAAGCTCGGAGACAGAAAATCCTGACACAGGCATTTCCCCAAGAACCCACAGGCCTCCAGGCCAATGTGCAGACTGCCACGTGGGTAGAGTGATCTTGGTCTCAGTAACAAAAAATTGTAAGCTACCTGAGGGTAGGGACCCTATCTCTATCTTCCTCTCCATCCAATGCCTGATACCTAGAAGTCCCTCAGTAAAAATCTATTTATTAATTTTGCCCCACCCTGAAGGCTGTCAGTCTTATAAATGACTGACTTAAGCCATTGTGCCGCTTAGCCCGCCATTGTTGACTGGAGCCAAGAAAGAATACTTTGGGTTGATGCACATTTTTGAATTAAAAATAATTGTAATGATAGTTACAGCTAACCTACTGAGCATTTACCATCTGCAGGCATTTAGTCCGTTACATATTTTAACTCATTTACCTCTTCCTACTACTTTATAACAATAGTAGGTATTGTGCTCATTCTGCAGAAAAGTAAACAGAAGCTCAGAGAAGGCAAGTAATTTTTCTAAGGTCACAAAGCTAAGAAAAGGAGAAATCAGCTCAAAATCACTAAATCTGGACATAGATTTTCCTAGAAAATTACTGTTAAATTTTTCTCAAATAGATCATAAGTGATCTTGAGGAACCTTTATTTCCTCTAATTCACTTATTTATAAATGGCCCACTTACGGCAAATAATTTAATCTCTTTAAACCTAAGTTTATGGGAAAATAATCCTACCCACCTCAATGAGACTTTGTGAGGATTAAATGAGATAATGCATACAACATGCCTGGAACATAGTAGATAGATGTTCAGTATATTTTAAACATCATTTGTTAATTTGAAAAGTAGGCCTTAATTAGTGGTGCACACCAGAATCATCAGTGGAAACTTTTCAAAATATTGAGGTCTGGGTCCCAAGTAGGATATTTTTAAAAAAGTTTCCCAAGTAATTCTGATTCATATGCCTTATGAGAATCACTGCTGAATGTGACCAATATCCATGAAGGAAGCATTTTATTCAAGACATTGTGCTATGTTGTAAGAGCGATGTAAGATGAGCAATAATAGTAATGTTCACATAAAATAAGTCTATTACTGTGAGAGATGAGAGAAGGGGTGGTTCCTCCCCCAGCTGGGCAATCAGAGAAGGCGATCACGTTGAGCTGGGCTTGAAGGTGCAGCAAGGTTAACTTGCAAGGATGGTGGCCAGTAAGTGAGTGAGGGTAAGAGGCACGGAAGTGCAGGGAATGTCAGCGGTGACACTGATGGTTGGAACATAGAGTGTCTGGGGAGAGTTAGGAGATAAGGCCAGATGGTTGGTTGGAGTCAGAGATGGAAGCTCTTGGATTGCTGACTAGTTGGGTTTGCACTAAATTTGGAGGACCATGACAAGCCACTGAGATTTTTTGAGCCAGAGAGTGAAATGCTCAGAACTGTTCTTTGATCTGGTCAATCTGGTGCTCTAATAAATTAGAAAGTGAAGAACCCAAAGGCAAGAAATGAGCAAGGCCAGAAATATCTATTGCATCAGCCCAGGCCTCAGAATAAGAGCTTAGGCCAGGTGGGGTACCGACAGGTGGCCAGGATAAAGGAACAACTATATAAACCTGGAGACTGATTAGGTCTTGGGGGAGGGGTGGTGGGAGGAAGAAGAAGTGAAAATGACTTTGAGATTTTAGCCTGGGTGGTGGGAAGAACAGTGCTGTGACCAGAAAAAAGGGAAGTTGGGGTGTGAGCTGGGTGGGAGGAGGGAAGAGGCAAGTTGAAGGTGTTGCATTTAAGGCACCCCAGGGAATAGGTGCACACATCTAGAAGTCAGGTGGCCACGTGAAGTTCAAAGGGTAGGGTAGTGCCATACACAAATAAATAAAACACAAAGTGAGTCAGCTACCTTGAGGGGTGCTGCTTGCAGCCCTGGTAGTGGATGAGCTCTGTGGGAAGGAGGGTAGAGCAGGGATTCTTCACCTTGGGCCTGTGGAGAGGCTTCTTGTTTGAGCTAGAGAACTTTTTAATATTTTAAGCAGAATATTATGTGTGTTAAGAAGTCCACAATCTCATAGGATTATTTACTCTAAATAAGGTTAAAAAACACTGGTATATATAAAAAGCAGTGGGCTGAGATGGTGCTCATGGAATTTTCACATACTAGGTACTGAATAAAATACTCCAGCCAATCTCTGCCATCCTGACTGTCATACCTCAGATAGTGGTGGCAGTTGTCTTTACCATGCCAGATGTTGGATCAAGGGTGCCTTTAAAATTTTTTTTCAGACAATTCAATGGGAAAGAATGATTTTTTCAATAAGCGTGCTGAGATAACTGGATATCCACATGCAAAAGAATGAATCTGGACCCTCTACCTCACAAAAAACATAACAGTTAATTCAAATCGGTCGAAGACCTAAATGTAGTAGCTAAAACTATAAAACTCTCAGAAGAAAACATCTTCAAAGATGTAAATCTTTGTGCCCTTGGATTGGGCAATGATTTCTCAGCTATGGCACCTAAAGCACAAGCAATCAAAGACTAAACTGGACTTCATCGAAATTCAACTTTTGTGTTTCAGGGACATGATCAAGAAAGTGAAAAGACAGCTTATAGAATGGTAGAAAATATTTGCCAATCATAGATCTGATAAGGGAACTCTTACAACTCTTACAACTCAACAATAAAAAGACAAATAACCCAGTTAAAAGTAGGCAAAGGATTTGAATAAATATTTCTCCAACTAAAATATACGAATGGCCAATAAGCACATGAAAAGGTACTCAACATCATTAGCCACCAAGGAAATGCAAATCAAAACCACAAAGCGATACCACTTCACACTCACTAGAATGGCAATCACCACCATCATCATCCTCATCATTGTCATGGTCGTCATCAGGTAATAACACGTTGGCAAGGATATAGAGAAATTAGAATCCTCATATATTGAAGGTGAGAATGTAAAATGGTACAGCCACTTTGGAAAAACAATTTGTCAGTTTTTTAAAGAGTTATATTTAGAGTTATCATATCACCCAGCAATTCTACTCCTAAGTATTATATACCGAAGAGAATTGAAAATATATGTTTACAGAAAGGTTGTACACAATATTTATGGCAGCATCATTCATAATAGCCAAAAAATAAAAACAACCTCAATGTCCATTAACTGATAAATAAATAATATGTGGTATAGCCACACAATCAAATATTATTGAACCATAAAGAGGAATGAAGTACTGATACATGCTTCATTCCTCTTTCATTATTTCATGGGTGAACCTTGAAAACATTATGCTAAGTGAGAGAAGCCAGACATAAAAAGCAACATATTGTATAACACCATTTCAATGAAATATCTAGAATAGGCAAATCCATAGCAACACAAAGTATATTAGTGGTTGTCAGGGCTTGGGGAGAAGAGTGGGAAATGATGACTAATGGGTACAGGGTTTCCTTTTGGGTGACGAAAATATTACGAGGCTAGGTAGTGGCGAGGGCTCCACAAACTTGTGGATATACTAAACTATGGGCAAATTTTGTTGTATGTGAAATCACATATGGATAAAAAAAGCTTTTTCTGTCTTATTGGTTTGATTGTCCTTAAATGGAATGGAAATAATGTCCATTATCCAAGAAGAAGGAAGAACATGAACGGAGCCACAGAGATAGAAAAGTAAAGACAGAGGTCAGGGAACAGTAGATTTGGATGGAACGCAGGGGTATGGGTAGGAGGATTAGGAGAGGAAGCTGAAAAGGTTAAGTTGGGACCAGAACATCAGTCAGTTGGTCAGTCATTGAGCGAGTCACAAGTATTTGAGGACTTAGTGCCAGCCACTGTTCTGGGAGCTTGAACAAAAAGACTTGGTCCCTACCAACGCAGGGCTCGGCAGTCCAGCTCTGGCGACATTGCACACATATTTAATTCAATTCCAGTTAAGCAATTATCAGGGTGCGAAGGGCTAGAATTTCAGAGTGCCATAGAAATATGTCACCGGGGAGGCTACTTGGTATGAGGGAATCCTGGGATATTTTCCAGAGGAAGAGAGGTTTAAGCTGAGAAGGGTCTAGCTTCCAGACCAGTGGATTTTGACTGAATATACAGGCAACTGGGGGCCATTTAAAGGGGCCTTGCCTGGGGAGTTGTGTGATCAGAGTAATGCCATAGGAGGATTAAGCCAGTGGTGGTTCTTAAACTCACCATAAGAGACTCTTTGCTGTGCCAATCTTGCCCAAACGCCATGTACTGCCAGCATAGCAGGGAATAGATGAACATTCCTGCAATACAGTTTGTGTGCTGTCTTTAGAGGACTTCCTGTCATGCTTCCCCTTCCAGAAGGTATTGGAGAAATGACACCAGAGATCTTTCATGAGAAGATGATGGGCTAGTACATCAGGCCTCTCTTCCTCCTAATTACTGAAAGCAACTAACCAAGGGCCTTTCGTGCCTATTTTTTTTGATCAGGAAGGTACGAAAGTCATCATATAGCTTCATGTTTCAGGGTTACTACTTCACCTTCAATTTGCCCCAATGGGAGTTGTCAAAATGAACAAAATCACGATGTATATACTTTAAGTGTGTGTGTGTGCCAATGTCAGGGAGAGTTGGAGAACAGAGCGTTGAGAACAATATTGTCAAATACATATATAAACTATGTTACATATAATATAATAAACATGTTTGTTTTATGCATATATTAGACAATATTGCTCTCCGCCTCCCCCATAAATATTCATTCGTTTATCACTGCCCTTTCTTGTAGGAAGGTCCCTGAGTTCTAGTCACAACACGACTAGGGCAGATGCCGACAAAAAGTAAAACAGCAACCTTAAACCACACGCTTCACTGCCTGCCTGCCTGTAGCATTACTCTCGATACAAACACCGCTGCAGAAGGAGGGCCACGTCTTAGTCTTGACGTCCAGAGGTGAAGGGAATGTTGGTTATTCTGACCCAGAGCACAGCTTCCTAAAATTTGTTCTTTTGACTCTCGCGACAAGGTCCACTTGAGTTCCCCATCAGCCACTCCCAGAGCCAGAGACTTTTAAATCTTGCCCCAAGATCAGTGGGTCTCAAACATGAGAGTAAGAATCCACCTGGGGAGCTTAACAAAATACAATGCCCACTCCCCGAGATTCGGATTTAAGTAGGTGAAACCTTGGAATCTGCATTTTGAAGAGAACAGATGATCCTGCTAGAGATATCCACTGTAGTCCCATGCTACCAGGCAAGGTTTGCCTAATGGTGTGGCAGTGGGACTATTTTGAAGTCAGATCTGGAGTTAAATCCTGGCTTAGCCACTTATAAGCTGTGTGACATTAGCCAAGTTACCTAGCGTCTCTGAGCTTTGTTTTCCTAGTTTTTAGTAAGAGGATAGTAATACCCGAACATGTTGCCTTCCCAGATTTACATCTAAGGCAGGTCCCTTCACTGCTCTCTCCCACTAATTTGACTCATTCATGGATAATGGGCACAATGTCAGGGAGAGAGGAGGGATTTGAGGGCAAAGGGGCTTTAAAAAAAATTTTTTTTATGAGCTTCTCAAATCCTACCTCATAGGAGGAAAAAACAAACGAAGACAAGAAAACACCATTACGAAGGGCTGACTGTGTGCTAAGCCTCGCCTAGGCTAAGGAGAGTGCTCTGCACATCCAGTTTAACCCAGTCCTTTCCTCAGGTCACAGCCTGTCCCCTGGGTTCTGTGGCTGTGCTTCCTGTTAGCACAGGCAAAATTCAGTTCAGCGAACACTTGCAAAGGGCTGGCCGGGTCCCAGGCTCTATGGGTGGGCTGGGTGGGAGGGGCCCCAAGCGTGCGTGAGTGACAGGTAGGCCTGGCCTCAGGGAGCTCCCTGGCTGGAGAGGACACAGGCCCCAACATGACTATAACATGTGCCAAGGACTGTGGGAGCTCAGGGGAGGGAGAGGCTGATTCCAGCAAATGAAAAAGTTGGAAACGCATTCCAGTGGGCAAGAATTCCCATGACCAACATCAGATTGCAAGCTCCTTAGAGGTGGGCTTTTTTCTTTCCCCCTTTTGACTCTTCAAAGTACCCTGAAAGGCCCCCAGGCCCTATGGCACCTTGATGAATGCATTTGACATACTGTCAAGTCCTGTAGACCCTTGCTTCCTGCACTGGCTGCGTGCTGGTCTCTGAGCCCCTTCTTTCACACAAAATGACGGTTTCTACTGTCAGGGTGGAACAATTCTTGCCTTTATTTAATAATACATATCATTGCAAGAAAATCTTGGTGAAAATAGCGAAGTCCTGTCTGCCTTTTCAATCTGAAGCTCCCCTCACTTTCCTGCCTGCCTCCCCCATATTCTCCCACACACTGTCACCCCGAGTTTTTAAGTGCTTAGATGTCATCACTGGGCAATCTGCTGCTTGGAGAGTTGCGTTCGGCCTGTGGCCTTGGCTACTGGCATTTCTTTTTTCCTAGGATTGTCGATCTGAACAGGAGGATGACCCAGCCAGTTGGGCTGAGCACAGTGCTTTGAAAAAATGGGAGCTTAGGAGAGGAGCATTGAGGAGTTGCCTGTGTCAGCCATCGGGATGGCAAAGATGACTTAGATCTGGGCTGCCCTGTTGGTCTAGTTGCTATTGATTCCTTTTGCTAAAAAAAAAAAAAAAAAAAAAAAGTAAAGGAGCTGTTTGCTAAAGAAGCTTTTGTTCAGTGGGAAAAAAATACTTCTACCTTAGAACAGGAAAAGCGTCAGCAATGGCAAAGCGGGCAGTCTCCTCACGGAGCCATCTGGTGGCTCTTGGTTGTAAGCACTGTTCCTGGAGCCTCCTCCATGGATGCTGAGCTCACACTGCATTTCTCTCACCAGAGAAATGGCCTCCCCCAGCTCAGAAAAGAGACTCTTCTCAGGGACAGTGCCCCAGAGGGCTGCCCGCTTCGATTGGGCTCATGGTGACTGCCAGGGACCTGCAGGACCTGTCCCTGGGCTTCTAGACACACTTCTCCAGCTCTATCCCACCTATTCCTCTGCCCTTCACAGGGCCTTTGCATTTCCCATCCTCTGCTCAGGATGCCTTTCTCCAGCACCTGCTCCCTCTCCTTGCTGCTACGGCAGCTCAAGTGAGCCTTCCTTAGAGAGCTCTCCCTTGACCGCCCTCTCTAGAGCACTCCCTGCCCCAAGTCGTTCTCCATCACAGTTCTGTGCTTCATTTTGCTCGTAGGATACACGGCAGTGTCTAAAACAATCTCAGTTGTTCGTGTACTTGCCCCCATGTTTGCTGTCTTGATCCAGGAGAGTGAGGCCGGGCCTGCTGTTTCATCTCTGCCTGCCCAGCATCAAGAATTGTGCCTGGCTTGTGTTGGATGTTCAGTAAACATGTGGAGAAATGAAGGAAACTGAAGACATAAAACATGGAAGGGGAGGAGGAGCTTCAGGGCCCGGTTGGGTCTGTGTGAGGTTGTGCTGGACCCCCCTCGCTCCCTCTGTTTTGTTCCCAGTGTATGGAAGGGTCTATCTCCATGGCTGCATTCATTGCCCCCACCCCCCGCCCCCGGGATTATATTCTGGTTTCCAGGAATTTGGTTCTTTCCCACCACCTAACCTTCCCCACTCCCTTTATTGGTTCCGTTTTTCCTAATGTGCATTTGCACACTCTTTAACAGCTTTAACAGGGGCTGTATTTATAGGGGGAAGCCATCTTCCATCTTTGAGGCACCATGGTTTTTACACATTTCCAAATACTCCTTGTAAAAGCATTGAACCATCAAGAGAAATTCATACCTAATCTGATCAGACTCTCCTGGTTGGCTCCCCTCCCTGTGGAGAGCGCTTGGCATGCACATCCACACCCCTTGGCCGCCAGCAGCTGCCTCTTCCCCGGATGCTGACTTTTCATCCCAGCCAGCAGCCACGACTCTGTCTGCTCACATTCCAGGGAGCACCAGCTCACTGTTAGCCTGCCTTCCCTGTTTCTGCGCCCAGACCGGGCCAGTGTTTTCCCTTAGCCTTTTCTTTGGAGTTTTTCCAGCGGTGTGTGTGTGTGCGCGCATGTGTGCATTCACACACATGCACACGGACGCTTCTTTCCCAATGATATTTAGAAAAGACGGGCTTGGACCACCAATTCAATACACTGTGAATGTTCAGTAATTTCTCCAAACTTTTGGAGGGTTATTTTCTTGTAATCACTCCTGGCTTCTAAGTCCTGCTTTTTTATGTTATGGCTCTACTCCTTTTGTTCGAGTCCACATTGACTCATACCTGAAATTGAAACTCTTCCCTGAGTTTTAACAGCACAAACAAAAATCCCCATTTACTCATGGTAGTTTGTAGAGAAGATTTTAGAGTAGATTTCAGAGTAAGATGGGAGGGTTTTATTGCAATAGTCCACAACCACATATTGAAAATGGACATCCAAGCTCCGGCCCCCCATCCCTGAGAGTTTTCGCTGGCCATTGCCTGCCATGTAGAGCCCCTGCCCCATCCAGTTTGCTGGTTCTGCTCTTCATCCTTCTCCCCTGTTCTCATACCCTGCTTCCTGGGTGCTCCCCACAAATTCCAGTTTTTCACATTAGTTTGCACGGAAATTCAACTCTTTCCTGCCTGTCTTCCCACGCTTTGCTCTGGGCCCCCTTTGCAAATCCAAACTCGTAAAATTACTCAGCAGATGCAAAGGGTTTCGTATTTATTAAGAGCCTCTCTCCTTTGAAAGCAATTGTGGTTGAGACAGTATTTCCTTCTCCTTTGCAAGTGAGTTCTCCAAGCAAAGGCCAGTGGGAACCTGATGCCCTTCGTGCCATCCGAAGAAGGAATCCACAAAATATCAAAGCTGGGGGTGGCTTTTCTGAGGCCTACTCATTGTTTACTTACTGTCTATTCTGAAGGGGTAAATGGCTTGGGGATCCCTATGAGCTTCTGAAATCAAACCACCGAAGTTCTCATAGCAGCTTTGCCTCCATAGGACAGCTGAGAGCCCCTAAGGCCTGTTTGCCCTTTTTTGGGGGTTTCTTTTCATCTTGGGTGAACCAGAAGTTTTCATGAGCTTTCATCAGCATGAAACTTAATAAAAACAAAGAAAAGAAAAAAGCAGTCATTTTTGCACCTTCTGTACTGGCAACGGAAGAGCTGTGTTGGCGAGCGAAGGTTCATCGGGATTGGAGTTGTTTTTGGGGCAGGTTGTTCTATGGAGGGACTCCAGGAGTGAGAAAGAAATCAGAGTCACAGAATGGGCACGTGGAGGGGTCCTTGGACAGCCTAGAGAGAAGCCCCTCCCTTTGTAGCTGAGGGATCTCAAGCCCAGAGCAGTGAAAGAACTTATTTGCCCAGCATCGCACATCAAGCCTGTAGAATTTACGGTCCGCTGTCCAGTCTGGTGGGTAAGTGGCAGCCCCCGTTGCTCTGCCCTGGCTTCAGAAACAAGCTCACATGAGGGGTGTCAGGGCTGCTCTACAAAACCCACAGCACTTTGAATCAAGGAAAAATGAGTCAATTGCTCCTTCTTGGTAGTTCCTGAACTTTAAAAATCTGAGTTGTGGTTCAGTATTTGAGGTGGTATGTGCACTTGGTTGAGGGGGTGGAAGGTGACGGGGGGTTTCAGAAGATGATGATTAGATTCTTTGAGACGTCTGGAGGAGGAGAAAGAGCAGGGAAGGGTGGGGGTTCCTCCCTAGTGGTGAAAAAGAAATGTAAATGGTTCAATTTGATGTCAGCTCTTGCCCTCCTCGACTGCAATGAAAATGACATGCAGTAAAGTTTTTCTTTGTCAGAATGACTGCTGTGTACACTGGAATCAGAGAAATTGTTGCTTACGATTGTTTGTGACAGAGAATTTCTTGTGACCAATTTAATTCAGCTCCACAAGAAGTTCTCAAGCAGTGATGATCTGGCCATCACAAGGTCCGATGTGTTGCGGGAGCAGGAAGAAAGGCTTTCCTGTATTACTATACCCAAGACTCGACAATCTTATTAAGAAATTGAGACCCACCTACATGGAGCAGACAGGAAATGAGATTGAACAGCTTAAATGCCAAAAGTCATGGTATTGACAATACACATCCTGGAACATTATGAGGAAAGGGGCTGGGGGAGGGGTCACAGGAGGTGAAACTGAGCTAGAATGGAAGTGCCTATTTGGGGGACTGTGTCTTCTGCTTCTGTGTCATTGCTAGAGCAAGACTTGCCCATAGTATGTGCTCAATAAAAACCTCCTCAGTGATGGAGGGAGGGTAGGCGGGAAAGAATAGAGGAACAGATACAGAGGTGGTCCAGAGGATTGAAGCTGCAAGGAACAGACCAATCTAGCAGAGCAGAGAGGGTACTTGGTAGACTTTCAGGGAGAGCCAGGAGGCTGAAATGTCTCCAGATGCAGAGTTTGGACTTGCTCTGCGGTCCAGGGAAGTCACGGGAGAGGCAAGGGCAAGTGCTTGGGAAAGCACGCTGGCCTGCAGGTTAGGAAGGGTGGGTACTAGACCAGGCTCTGCCGTGGTGCAGCCTTGCATGAGCCATCTAATTCTCCCTGCCTTAGCTTTGTCACATGCCAGATGCAAAGTTGTGCTGTTAATTAATTCTCTTTGAGGTCTATACTTCTAGAGAATAAATCTGAGGGTGGTGTGCAGGGTGGACTTGGAGGCAGAGAAGCCTTTTGGTTCTGGGAAGTCAGGGCTGAAGACCTGGACTAGGGTGGTAGTAAACGGAATAGGAAGGGAAGGATTTGAGAGATTTGGAAGTGACTCTCAGGATGCTTTTGGGTATTGCTTAACAGGGGAGGAATTAGCACAGTGGCTTTTAAGGGAAGGGAGATTTTTTTGGAGGGTGGTATTTGGAGTATGAGGCGACTCTGGGATGTCTCCAAAGCAGCCAGAAATGCAGGATTAGTGGTTGGGTGGGTGAGGCAGAGCAGTTATAAATGGGGCCTTGGCGTCAGATGGGATGGTTCTGACTCCTCAGTCTGATGGGAACCAGCTGGATGGCCTTAGGCACGTGACCACGGTAGGGTGACCAACTCACCCAATTTATGTGGGGATTTCCCAGTTTCGGCACTGGAAGCTGGGAAATCCCCCAGTCCCCGGCAAATGGGGACAGCTTGCCTGGGACCGCCCTGCTTTGAAAACAGCAAGGCCCACGTCCTGGAAGCTCCTTTGGCGATGGGCAAACGGGGATCATTGGTGGACCTACTTGACCAGCTTTAGCCTCAGTTTCCTCATCTGGAAAGTAAGACTAACAATAGTACCTTCCTCAGAGTGTTGCGTGGATTAAATGAGATGATATGTGTAAAGTACTCAGCATCAAGCTTGCAAAAAGAGGCATAAAATGAACACTTGTTGCAAGGACGAGTTAGATGAATCCAGCAGATGAACCATGCGAGTGCCGTAGGAGGAGGGCAAAGAGTCCAGCATCTTCACGGGGCACAGTCAGTGGCTTTGTGTACAGAACTGTGCACTGGGATTCCACGTGTATTTAAGAGGGTTTTACAAGAAAATTAGTAACATAAACAAGGGAAACATTAGCCCATGGAAGAGGGAAAACCTTAGCAGCAGCATTTACCTTTTAATAGTACTTATACTCATTATAAGTGAATATGTACCTTCCCAAGGATCTCCAACCTTCTTTAAAGACATACTTTCTGGCTCCATTGACACTGTGGCTATATGTGCTCAAATGAAAGAAAACCACCTTTTGCTTCCACATGCTTCCATTCATTGGTGGAGGCACTTACTCAATTAATACTTATTGAGTATTTTTTTATGTGTTAGGCACAATGCTAGGCTCTATGGAAACTACAAAGAAATATAAGAAGTAGTCTGCGTTCGTAGGAAATTTACAATGAAATTTTTTTTTTTTTTTTTGAGACAGAGTCTCACTCTCTTGCCTGGGGCGAGTGCCGTGGCATCAGCCTAGCTCACAGCAACCTCAAACTCCTGGGCTCAAGCGATCCTACTGCCTCAGCCTCCCAAGTAGCTGGGACTACAGGCA
>CAUYSK010036904.1:0-11437 GCA_963575035.1 Avahi laniger | reverse complement strand
CCCATCTCTACCAAAAATAGAAAGAAATTAATTGGACAGCTAAAAATATATATAGAAAAAATTAGCCGGGCATGGTGGCACATGCCTGTAGTCCCAGCTACTTGGGAGGCTGAGACAGTAGGATTGCTTGAGTCCAGGAGTCTGACGTTGCTGTGAGCTAGGCTGACGCCACGGCACTCGCTCCAGGCAAGAGAGTGAGACTCTGTCTCAAAAAAAAAAAAAAAACTTAAAATATTGATTTGTTTTAATGTAAATTCTGCTTATAGAATAGATACAACCTTTCTGATGATCAATTTGGCAATATATGCCAGCCAACACCTTACCACGTGGAGTATTCATTGTCCCACTGAGTTCAAGTCTGGAAATTTACTGAAATAAAACTCAACAGATGTGCACAAAGATGTAGCTAACAGGGTAAACTGAAAATTAAAAATGTTCAACTATTGTTGGTCCTGCTGGTCCCACTGATTAAATGATTCATATTCATAGTGTATCTCTATGATGAAATAACTATACAGCTATTAAAATTATGAAAAACAATTTAAAGACATTAAAAAAAACCTCACAAATGTGGAATATATAATCACGTGAAAATTTTTTATGTATGCAATTCTCCACACAGATATGAAAGAAACAGATTTTTAAAATATACATTAAATTATTAACAGTTATAATCTCTGGATGATGGTATTAGAAATAATTATCTTCCTTTGTGTTTATCTGTTTTCAAAATCTTCTACAATAACTTAAGTGTTTCATTTTTGCAGCAAGATAAAACACAATTTTTAATTATAATTACTGCTAAACTAACACAATGTGTATCCTAATTCTGCAAGGAATTATATATAAAAATAGGTTTGTATATTTTAATAACACAATTTCTACATTTTATTTCTATTGCCCCCCCCCCACTTTTGGTCAAGAGCAATTCTTCTTTTAGAATGTCTTTCGTTAGTTCCAAAAGAAGAACTAAAGAATATCTGTTACAGAGACCATTTCTGTCCAATTTAATTAATGAACAACTTGACTGAAAAGGCAAAGGAAATAAAGATAGCTTTTCCAATAAATATTGAAGGTAAAAATGATTAATAAATAATATACTACTTTTAAAAATCATGAGTCAAGCTTTCTGATTACTGATCCCTGAACACACAAGCTGCTCAGCAGACAAAGCTTTTAAGGGAGAGAGAACGTTTAAAAAAAAAATTAGGCTATGCTCAATATAAGAGAATAGAAATATGTAAGTTGTCAACAAATCTATTTAAGTTCTTCCAACTAGCATCTACACCTTTTCAAGACAGGTTTAGAACTTCCCTAAATAACAAGTGATATACTAAGAATATCTCATATTTGAGAAAATGTCAATAGTTGTTGAAGCTAGGCGAAGAGATACAAGATTTTTTACATACTACTCTGCATTTTTGTATATATTTAAATTTTTCCACAGTAAAAAGTTAATTATATATTGAACAAGTTCTTAAAAGAAATTTGAATTTCTAATTAAGATTTAAAAATCAAGAAAAGGTTTAATGAAAACAAAAGCTTGATTATATAAGCTGAAATAGTATATATAAAAGCAAACTATTAGGAATATGCAAAATTACTAAAAGAGGTATAAAATTAAAACCACCTTTCGTCATATCTGAATCATTCAATTTAAACACATCACAAATAGAAAAGTGTGATTAATAACTTAAAATAACTTTGATTTAAAATGAGAGTTCTTTGAATATAGTGATTTTTATTTAAATGGTCTCTGGACATACATGTTTTTGTATGTATGTATGTATGTATTTATTTTAGGAATAAAAAGTATTTTATCTTTAAATTTCTAAGATTTGAAAACAAGATAGCCTAGGTTAAGTGACATAGTTTTCCAAAGGTGAATGTGCCCATTTGGAGTTCAGTTTTTCTGTCTGAAATACAAAAAAACAACTTTCTGAAACTCTAGGAGGTGGGAACACTACTGTTTTGATGATCTGCAACTAGATGAACTGATCAATCTCAGTTGATAACATCCCTTTTTGTCCTTCATAAGGGTTTAAAAAGTTCTAGAATCAATGTATTTTTCTGGTCTTACATTGACAATTTCATTCCAAATGTCTCCTGGGAGGCATATACCACGTACAGGACCCCATCTTCACCCTCCTCACTCTCATACCCCTCCAGAGACGGGGTGGAGACGCTCACCTGCTGTGCCCATTCCCGGCAGGAAGAAGGCTGGATTAGTGCTGAGTAGTAATGAGTGACTTCTAATCATGAGTTCACTCATGTCACATGATCAAGTTTGAGAAACTTGGTTTTATCCAGGACAGGAAGCTGCTTCTCACCCCCATATCGTTCTGTTATCACTGGGATTTTGGTAGGATGCTGCTTTTTGCAGAAGGTGCGGCACTGCTGGAAGGTCTCCGACAGCGAGGCGCGGGGACTGGCTAGCTGCGTCGGAGGTCCCAAGGGACTGCGGAGGCTCGGACTCTGGTGGCAGTGACTTCCCTTATACATACGTATTTTTAAAAGCCCTTCGATCTCTCATATTTTCTTGGAGACGAGTCTAAAATATTTTTAACTATCATTAACCAGTTAGTAACATCCCCTCTAGTAAGAGAAATATTGTAAAATAAATACCAAGACACTTCATTCGACCTAGAGGGTATCTTGAATTACAGCCATATATTAATGAAAAGCTACACTGTGTCATGACTCACATAATTCAAGGAGAAAAGTAGAAGTCAAAATTAAACATCTATAATCTCTTTCCTTGTTTTTGTTTTTAAATATCCAGAAGCCATTTCTTGAAACAAATGATTCAGAAAAAAGTAATAAAAAGGTGTGTAGTATCACCAGGGATGAACAGATATTTGTATAAAAGCTAAGAAAAACTTTTCTTAGAGTTTAAATGCCAGTAAATGGTGACCAATTACACAACATTGCAACCGCCTTTTCATTGCCATAATTTTGTGTACTAATTTTGAACCACAATCTGATTTAGTTCTCCAACATGCTTAAGGTAACACTTCCAGTAATCACTTAGTCCATTGCTTCTCAAACTTCAGCATGCATTCTCATCACCTGGAGAGCATGTGGGGAGCTTCCCCAGCTCAGCCCCCAAAGGCTCTTAAATTCAGCAGCCTGGAGAGGGACGAAGGAATTCCTAACAAGCTCCCAAGTGACCAAGTGCTGCTGCTGCCTATCTACGGACCACACCATGGGTGGCACTGATACAGACAAACACTAATTTCTATGTGTTCGTGCTCCCAAAAAGGTAAACTGAGATTGTAGGAGACATTTATGTACTCTGTTCAACATTTTAAGTAAGTTCTAAAAGTACCATTCTAATTATTTTGTCATCAAGAAAAGAAATCCTATGTTGAAAATTCTTTCATCTTTTTACCAAGACTCACTTAGTAGTTTGAAATAACACTGTCACACTAGAAAAAAAAGGTTTTCCTTAGGGCCAAAGTGTTTTATTAGGAAAACAGAATAGAAACTTCGAAAACAAAATGATCTTTTCTAACTTAACGAAAAATTTGGTTTTTTTTTATTGTTTTCTGTGCGTGAGTTATATGCAATGCAATTCACGTTTTTAGAATTAAATTGTCAATATTAATTGTAATAATAAGATCACAAGATTTTTACGAACCAATTACAGGGTTTTGCTTCATGAGGCACCAGGCGCAAAACTATCGTGAGCTAAATACAACTCACATGGCAGTTAATGTGTTAACTACTACCATTCCTAATCAGCATTTAAATATCTCATTTTGGTAGCTAATATTTAAAGATATCATATCTGTAAAATTAAACTGTCAACTATCACAGTTCCTCTATGAGCCAGTAAATGCCTGCCACACACTTATGTATTTGGTTGTATAGATTAATTGCTGATCTCTTTCCAGTCTATTTGGTATTGTTATAAAAGCAACTCCCTTACTCTGAGTTCCAGCATATCTTAGAAGAAAAAATTGGTTAAATCAAAATAATTGTCTTTTTGCAAGATTCAAACCAGCAAGTAGAGAGAAAAAAACTCCTTTGCTGGTAATTAATATTAAATACAAGTTCTCTACACCAAATACTGTCATTTTCCAGCTTAAAGTGACAACGTAAAAACAAGATGGAGGGGGGAAAAAAAGGTCAGTTTCCCGTCCAAGTCACTATGGTTTCTTTCCTTACTTCACCTACACACTGTGCACTCAGAACACCAGAGACATCTATGGCAAATATTCAAACAATTGAAGCACCTCCAAAATGCTATTCACTTCACTGGCATGAACGCTGAAGTTACTGCAAGGTGATTAAAAAGCATTCAATGTTCCGACCAACTGAAGATTGTCAACACCATGGTGCATGTACACACCTGCACAAGAGTTATTATTAGTCTTCATGTTCATGACTGGAAATGACCCATTTTTGAGATGAGATGCTAAAACAGTAAGCAGGACGTGGTAGTTAATAACATGGGCTCTGGAATCAGACTGTCCTGTTTCCCAGTCCTAGCTCACTCACGTTAGCTGCATGGCCTTGGACAAGTTACTTAATCTCTCTGCGCATCAGTTTCCACATCTGTAATAAGGGTTCACAGTTCCTATGGGACACGGTTACCACAAAAACTACAAGAGACCACACCAGGGAGGAGGAGGAGGAAGAAGATGAGTACAATGACATTCTTTGTCAGCAATTAGTATCTGTGTTTTATAAAAAGGAAAAATGGCTGGAAATACCTCTATTTAGTGTTTAGTAGATCCTAGCCCACCTTCTGAATGTAAGTGAGTGAAGTATACATCAAAGCCCAGTCACCATTTCCAATAGTACCTTGAAATGGAAATCTATCCCCTATTCAAATTGAGGGAGGGGGATTTAGATTTGATAACTAAAACAAAGAACCATTTCAACTAAGCTCATCTTACACCCCTCCAGCTATATTTTCCCTTCAAGACATACTTTTAATCCAGAAGTATTTTCCATACAACTTCCTGGGAATCTCAGAAAGTTTTATCCATTAGTTTGTCCTGAAAACACAGCAAGGTGCACCACCTACAGGAAGCACAGTTTATAGCTATTTACTTAAAAGACAAAAACGCAGCTATATAACGTTTTCCATATGGTCTCAGTACTTCAGACCACACTCCCCGAACCCGCCCGACATCTTACAGGGAGAAGTGCCACTGCACTCTGAGTGCAGTTCTGTGATTTTTCCCTCAAGAAACCAGAGGCAACTGCACATGAGAACCTTCCTCAGCCCTCCTATACTGATGTGGGAAGTGGCAGGAGGGGTGACTGCCATCACAGAGTGCCAGTGTCCACCAACGTAAAGCCCCACACGGCCAGTGCTGAGGGAGCCCTTACTCCTTCCACGTGTAGGCAATGAAGGGGAGAGGGAGGCTATAGTTGCTTTTTTATATTTGTTTTCCATAAAAATTTCATTTGTAGAAAGGAATCTATGCTTAAAAGTTGAAAACCTCATTGCTTTAGCCCAATACTTTGATTTCACGCAGGAGTAAGCTGACCCCAGACACATCAAGGCCCCACAGCAGAGCTCGCGCTCCATCAGGCCCTCCTAGCCCCAAGACCAGCAACCTAGGAGAGCCTGCTTCTCCCCCGGGCAGCCTCTTCAAAGCTCCATGCAGCCATTCCTCCTCATTCCATTTGAAAGACATTCATAACCATCATTTGTGAATGTGGAAACTTTTGTTTCAGTCTTTTTTTTCATCTACCCATCTTTAGATTTGCATTGAAAATAGAAAAAACAGGAAAAAAGAGTTGACAACTTTTCCATTCGTTTCAATATTTCCCTTTTGCTACATAGTAATATGCTCAAGGATTCTAGTCTTTGAGACAAGGAACATACACAGAATGAGAGATTCTTTCAGTTGATATGCACAAGAACTTGAAAATATTTTAATAAGTAGATGTTTATTTCATATCATCTAGGGAATCAAATCCATGAGTTAATGAGCATTATTTGCTAAAGATGAGGCACATGGAATCCCCTCACACAAAATGCATTAACAGCACACTCAAGAGTTCAACTCTGTGAATGTCTAAAATCCTAAGTAAATGAATTTTTAATCTTAGATGATGATTTGAAAATATGTAAAAACGATTAAAATAGAAGGCCCATGAATATTCTCAAAGTTTTTTAACTTAATTGACAAAATCTATTTTGAATAAACTGTTTTAGTCTTGCAAAGTTGGTGTTTAATTTGCCTTTTTAACCTACTGTACTTAAGTTTTTATCACTACCTAATATTTATGATTTATATTTCTGTTTTTATTGTTATTGTTCTACTTGGGACAAGAGATGGTTTCTCATTTATGGTAATATCATAATGAGTGGAGACATATCACAAGTTATCAGATCACTGCATCTGGCAAAACCATGAAAGCCATGAGCAAATGAATGACATCTGAGAAACATTTTATTAAACCTTAGGGAAACAAGAGCATACTTATCTAACCTTTGTACTTATACTTTCCAGGTCATTTCTTAGGTTGAATGTTACAAATATTTACACTATGTATCAAGTATTCATTTGAATGGGAGACATGTTTGGTTCAACCACTAACAATTACTGAAGGGCACTCCTATTCATCCAGATCCTTCTCAACAGCCAAGAGGCTTCTCACCCTCTTTAGCCACTACAGTGTGGTTAACTATGGGCTTAAGCTTTCAATATGAATAATTTGGAAATAACTGCTATAAAGAGTGCCTCATATAATGTGAGGATCGAGGAGTGTCTATGACTAAGAGTCTTACGATTAAAATGGATTGTCAAAGCAACATTTCTGGGATGTAGTAGCACAGTCACCAGTGCAGGGTAGACACTTGTGAAATCTATTAAATACAGTAAAGTAAAAGTGGATATTATAATTTAAGATAGTATCTTAAATGTCTTTCTTGGATGTAACTATGTCACACACAAAAAAGGTTTCTGGGTTGGGCATGGTGGCTCATGCCTGTAAACCTAGCACTCTGGGAAGCCAAGGTGGGCAGATTGTTTGAGCTCAGGAGTTCAAAATCAGCCTGAGCAAGCCTGGTTTTTAGTAGAGACTCCATCTCTACTAAAAATAGAAAGAAATTAATCGGACAACTAAAAATATACAGAAAAAATTAGCTGGGCATGGTGGTGCATGCCTGTAGTCCCAGCTACTCGGGAGGCTGCGGCAGGAGGATCGCCTGAGCCCAGGAGTTTGAGGTTGCTGTGAGCCAGGCTGACGCCACGGCACTCTAGCCAGGGCAACACAGTGATACTCTGTCTCAAAAAAAAAAAAAAAAAAAAGGTTTCTGGGGAAAAAGTGGCTTCTGTACTCTGGCACTTATAGAATTTAGGTTTGAGAACACATTTGTCACTTCACATATCTTTTAAAATGGATATGCTTTCCCTAAAATCACAAACTTTTCCTTCATTTAAGGCAAGACCAGGAAAGGAAGGCTGAGGACCCTGCAGCCTTTCCAAAGAGAGAAGTGGGAGAGGTTCGTCTTGCACCTGCCGCACGAACCTGTTCTTCCATTGGGTCAGCTCCCATTAAGCTGGAGGGGAAAATCATGACCCCCAAGGCTTTCAAAGGCTGAGGGGTAGACCTGGCACACTTCAGCCAGGCCAAGGAGAAGGGAACGAACAGGTAAGATGACCACAAACCATTTCTCAGTGCACATCAAGGCCTGGTGAGGCTATGTCCTCTGAGCTAAGAACCCCTCATTCACAGGGAGGGGACCCCTCCTAAGTGATCTCAAATACTAGTTGACAAAAGGTCACAACACGCTATCTAAAAACAAGTTTCAGAATCGCTTACTTGTGGGACGTCCTCTTCTTCATCATGTTTGCAGATACGCCAGCATGGCCTACAAGAGAGGTGAGTACACAGTCAATGAACACTGGATATTAAAATACTTTAGAACTCAGGAAAAACTTAACTTCTGAAAAACTGCTAAAGAGTATGAAAAGAAAATAATTCATTAACAGCCAACATGTAAGAAAGCCATTTGTTTACTTAACTCTGAAGGAGGAGATATACAGAAAGGATTCTAGGAAGACAAACTGGCAGAGGCAACAGTTCCCCACCCCGCAAATCAGCCACAAAAAGCACAAAACCAGAATTGCATGGACAAAAACTACAGCCCAAATAAGCAACAATCCTAGCCATAAAGTACTAAATGGTACAGAACTGTCTTTCTGTCATAAACAACTAGAAAACAGGACAAAATATTTGAAACACCTGGTTTCAGACACTGAGAGGAAAGGAAACACAGGCCTATGGGACCTGGGAGCAGAAAAGCAAATGAGGAGAGCCCTGCATGGACCCTGACTTCACTCCTGAGAGTAATTTAAGGACAATGGTATACGAAGCGGGAATCAAGATGAACACTATGCTTTTGTCAAACTGCAAGTCAGTCCGGAGTTGGACAGGGGTGGGTGGCTGGAATCTGTGGAACTGAGTGTGGGCTAGGAGAGATCTCCTCAGGATGGAGTCTGCATTTGGGGGGGAGGGGGTCCTTAAGTCTTTGGCTAAACACAAATCCGCACATATACAATTCTGAGAAGTCACGAGGGGATAAAGTTGTTTGGATTCCATCAGCCACCTCTTCAACACATGGGGCAATCAACAAAAATGGCAAAAGGTGGTCCTTACTAGAATTCTGAGGGAGACCTGGAACAAGGGCCACTGTAGATCCACCCGCAGCACCTGCTTGCCAAAACTGATTTCAACACTCTTTAAAGGACATCAACAAAGGCCTCATACTCAACACCACGACGTTTCAAGTGTCTAACCCCCCCCCATCAAAAATTATTAGACAGGCTGGGTGCAGTGGCTCACGCCTGTAATCCTAGCACTCTGGGAGGCTGAGGTGGGAGGATCCCTTGAGCTCATGAGTTCGAGACCAGCCTAAATAAGAGCGAGACTCTGTCTCTACTAAAAATAGAAAAAAATTAGCTGGGCATGGTGGCATGCACCTGTAGTCCAAGCTACAGGACTATAGGCTACAGCTACAGGAAGCTGAGGCAAGAGGACTGCCTGATCCCAGGAGTTGCTGTGAGCTAGGCTGACCCCACAGCATTCTAGCCAGGCGACGGAGCAAGAATCTGCATCCAAAAAAAAATTATTAGACATGAAGAAAAGTAGCAGATTGTAACCCATACTCAAGTGAGCTACAGTTGAAATGAAGTGTATACAGCAGGAAAGGACATTAAGAGACCTTTAACAAGTATGTTCATATATTTAAAGAAAAATTCAAATACTTAAAATAGAAAAATGGAAAGTATAAAAGAAACAAAACTAGTGGAAAATAAATGATCTAAAATTAAAAATTAACTGGAAGTAATTAATAACAGAGCAGACTGCATCAGTGACCTGTGGGACAGCATCAACTGGCCTAACACAGAAGAAACTAGACTCCAATTAAGAGTGGAGAGAACAGTGGGGGGAGGGGGAAATAATGGCAGAAAGTTGTCCAGATGTGATAAAAAGCATGCAAACACAGAGCCAACAAGTTCGACAAAGCCAAAGAAAGACCAAAAACAAAGGAAACCACACCATAGCACTTTCTAACCAAATTCCTAAAAACCACTGATAAAGAGAATATTTTAAAAACTGCTAAAGGTCGGGTGTGGTGGCTCACACCTGTAATCCTAGCACTCTGGAAGGCTGAGGGGAGAAGATTGCTTGAGGTCAGGAGTTTGATACCAACCTGAGCAAGAGTGAGATCCCTGTCTTTACCAAGAATAGAAAAAATTAGCTGGGCATCATGGCAAGCACCTGTAGTCCCAGCTACTCAGGAGGCTGAGGCAGGAGACCGCTTGAGCCCAGGAGTTTGAGGTTGCTGTGAACTATGATGAAGCCATAGCACTCTATCAGGGGAAACAAAGTGAGACTCTGTCTCTCACATACACAAACAAAAGCTAAAGAACAGAAGACATCAAATACAGAGAAACAAAAATATTAAATAAATATGGCTCCAAAACTGTTGTCAGAAACAACATAAGTCAGAAGACAAAGGGATAAATCTTTAAGGAGCTACAAAATAAGCAAACTAACCTACCTATAGGTTTAGAATATTATATCCAGCAAAAATACCTTCCAGCTGCAACACACTGATAATTACATTAAAAAATAATCTAACTGTACCAATTAAGAAATTGTAAATAAAGGAAAGAACCAATTATTAAGATCAGGCAAATGAACTTCATAATAAACAATATTATCACAGATCAAAAAAACATTTCAAAATAACAAAAGGGTCAATTAATCAAAGAGCCATGATAATCTTTAATACATATGAACCCAATTACAGAGTACTGAAATACATGAAGCAAAAACTGACAGAATTGAAGACAAAGACATCCATAATTATATTTAATTACATAACTCTCTTCTCTCAGCAATTGATATGACAAGTGGGAAGAAAATCTGAAAGGATGAAGACATGAACATCATGAACAGTCAGCCTGACCTCACTGACATTTATAGAAAACTAAATCAATAATGCCGAAATACACATTTTTCCCAAGTTCACATGGAAACATTCACTCAAATACACCATATTGCTGAGTTGTAATATAAGTTTCAATACAATTACAACAAATTGAAATCGTACAAAGTATATTCTCTAATATTCTCACATTAGAATTAAACTAGAGACAAATAATAAAAAGCTATCTGGAAAATTCCCAAGTATTTGAAAATTAAACAAATCTTCTAAAAAACCTATGGTTCAAAGACAAAATCACAATGAAAATTTCAAATATTTTAAATAGAATAAAAATGAAAACACAATGTATCGAAATCTGTGGGATATAGCAATAGCAGTATTTGCTATATTCATCAAAAATGCACACTTAAATGAGAAAGTATGAAGATATGAACTTCTTACCATAAAGTCAGAATAGTGGTTCCTCTGGGTAGAGGAGGAAGCTGAGATTGGGAAGAGATACAGGGAGGCTTCTGCAAAGTTCCCTCTCCTTGGCCTTATATTAAGTTGCACATTTTTTTTAAAATACAAATTTCTGTATTAATGTCACATTTACAATTTTTAAAAGCTAACTCAATATAGGCAATACATGGCCACCTGGTCTAAATGAAAGATTATCATTCTAGTTCAGAGATAAAGATGGTGAGACAGGAGCCTGACTGCTAAAAGAGCCACTCGCCCATTTCACCCAGCACATGCACACACACAGAGAGGAACTCAGAAGCTTGACGACAGCCAACAGGCGAAGAATTAAGTATGTAATGGCCCCAAAGAGTGAAGAAGACAAGACACAGACTGGCAGCAGCAGACAAGGATAAAGGAGATTAGAAATGAAAAAAGGAGAAGTAAAAGTAAAGAATTCATCCAAGGTCTACTGGAACTACACCAGGTATCAAGACCCCCTTCCCACTCCCCCTCACACATATAACCCACTCTGGATATACTGAGTACTGGCTTCCAGGAAAGGGGGCC
>CAUYSK010036903.1:0-10610 GCA_963575035.1 Avahi laniger | reverse complement strand
GCAGTCCTGAGCCCGACATCACCTGGGACAAAGACGGCCAGCCCGTGTCTGGCGCCGAGGGGAAGTTCACCATCCAGCCTTCCGGGGAGCTGCTGGTGAAGGACTTGGAGGTGAGGGGCACAGCAGCAGTGACAGCAGCCGCCCTGGGAGCAGCAGACATGTACCGAGACCCCCTGCTTGCCGTGTCCTGTGCCAAGCGCTGCAGCCTCTGAGCCCCAGGGGCCTGGAAATAAGCATTGTCGTCCCTCATACGGGTGACGAAACTGAGGCTCACAGTGGACCTAGTTGTCCCAAGATACGCTGTTGCCAAGAGGCAGAGCTCACATTGGAACCTAGAGCACAGGGGCCAGTTCTGGGGGGGGGGGCGTGGTGACAACTCTGTGTCCCCACAGTCACCCAGTTCTTCTCGACCACGCTGTGACGCTGAACGTCCCCTGTGGTCTCGGGAGGTGTTGAGCCAGGGGTGTGGGTGGGACCTCAAACCCTTGCCCAGCAGCACCCGTCAGGGTCTGCAGCACACACAGTGAGCTGCTCTCCGGGGCTCAGTGGGGTGCGCACCTGGGCGCCCGGGGCCTGGACCCTGCCCCCAGGGAGCCGGGTGGTGCGGTGGTGAGCGCCCAGCCCTGCCTGGACACGCCACGAAACTCCTCTTGGAGCCTCCCGGGGCCCTCTGAAAGGCACCAAAAGTGGGACCTGCCTCGGGGCGACTCAAGCGTGGATGAACTGGTGCAGGTTAAGCTCTGCGCACGGGCCTGGTGCACAGCGGTGCTTGGTGAATGGGAACGGCTGCGATCGTGCAGTCAGGGCTGGGTCAGGAAGGAGCAGAGGCTTACGAAAGCTGCCCAGGAGTGCAGTGGTGCGGCCCACCCGTTAACTAGCCGTGTGACCTTGGGCAGGTCACTTCACCTCTCTGGGCTGGACGCTCCGTGGGAACCTGCGAGGGAATGGATCCCCTCCAGCATCCTGGCCCACGCCAGGAGTGGGGGGCAATTCTCCAGCCAACTCCCTTTGCCCTCAGGGCCAGGACGCCGGCACCTACACCTGTACTGCTGAGAACGCCGTGGGCCGGGCCCGCCGCCGCGTGCACCTCACCGTCCTGGCACTACCTGCGTTCACCACCCTGCCTGGGGACCGCAGCCTGCGCCTCGGGGACAGGCTGTGGCTTCGCTGTGCGGCCCGGGGCAGCCCTACCCCCCGCATTGGCTGGACCATCAACGACCGGCCAGTCACAGGTCTGGGCCAGCCGGGGGCACATGGGACAGAGACCAGGATGCTGGGAGGCTGAGGAGGGAAGGGCAGGTGTCCGCCAACCCAGCAGACAGGAGGAGGCTGGCGGCTGGCCCTGTGGTTCAGGGTCTCCAGACTGGGCCCTATGCAGGGGACAGAGCAAACCCAGTTGTGGCCATGTCCAACAAGCCATGTATCAGGGACAGCAAGAAGCCACCTGAGAAGACGACTCAACCCAGAGACCACAGGGCCGGGAGGCGAGGCCTGTGTTCTAGCCCAGGGCCACTGCTCCCATCATGGGCCCCTCAGCCAAGCCCTCACCCTGGGTGGCTCTGCCCTCCCACCTGGGACCCCGCATTTCTAATTCGGAGCCCACAGGTGTGAAAACACCTTTGCACACCTGTGGTGAAGGCCTGGCTGGGCCCACCACTTCCCCGGGGGGACCGGGGGCCAGTGGTTGAGCCTACCTGAGCCCAGTTTCTTCACCTGCAAAGTGGAGGTAACAGGGGGCCCGAGGACAGAGTGGCAACACAGGAGCCACACTTGGCACCAGGCCTCACCCAGAGTAAACGCCCCGGCGAGGGGGACACTTGTTCTGGTGCCTGTGGTGAGGCAATGTCTAACCCAGGGCAAAGGAAAGCGAGGTCTGGTGATAGAATCCATCTCTAGAAGCCACAGCAATGTCTCTGCAAGTGCCACATGTCCATCGTCCCCCACGACCCTCCCGTGACCCCTCAGCAAGCTCACAGTGTGCACCTGAGGGTGACAAAACCCCGATATGACCTGTGCCTCCCGCGAGCAACTGTCTTGGTCAGCCCTCACCCGGGGAGAAGGGACACTTCCTCTGCTTCTGCGTCTTTATTTAGCACCTGCTGGGTACCCAGGCCTGAGTGAGGCGTGGGGCAGGAGTTCCCTGCACCTGCGCTCAGGGTCCCCATGTCCTTCTCCACCACAGAAGGGGTGTCGGAACAGGACGGGGGCAGCACGCTGCAGCGGGCGGCGGTCACCAGGCAGGACAGCGGGACCTATGTCTGCTGGGCCGAGAACAGAGTGGGCCGCGTGCAGGCGGTCAGCTTCGTCCACGTGAAGGGTAGGGCCCGGCCCGGGCGGCCTTCCTCTTGCAACTCCCGTGGAGCCCAATCTATTGGTTTTCTGAGAAACCGGCCTCCCGACCTCGGACCGTGGCTCTCCACCCCGCTGCACACGGACTCCCCTGGGGACTTTCTGAAATGCCGAGGCCCAGGTCCCTCCTCCTCTCTGGGCGGCACCTGGGTGGCAGCGTTTCTTATACTCCCCCAACAGCTCTGGCTGCAGGTAGAGTTGCACTCCGCCCCGCGGGCCTGCAGCACTCCCTGCAGCTGGGTGGTGCCAGTGCGTGCGGAGGGCCTGGGGGCCAGTGCATCCTGGCGGAAAGATGCCCGAAGCTCGCCGGACTGCCAGTTGTCCCCTGTGGCCTTGCCCCACCCGGAGCAGCGGTGACCCTCAGAGATGCCATAACTTAGATTGCTCAGCTCCAGGAGGGGTGTGGCTTGAGGGAGGGAACGAGCAGCCCCAGGCACCAGGGCAGCTGCAGCTCTTGGTAGATCCAACCCCAGGAAACAGGAAGGATGGAAATTGGCACAGGGCATCCGAGAGTGTTTTGAGAGTCCCGTGAAACTCTTGGTGTTGCTGTGCACAACAGAGGTGTCCTGACGTTCTCGTTTTCTGTAGCTCTCGATTTCCAAAGTACCGGCAGGTGCTCTGCCGCTGGCGTGTCCCATTTGCGAGAGCGAGCATCTGACACACCTAACGCTACACTCCCACCTGTGCCCATCTCAGGCATCACTAGTCAATCGCAGCACTATTCCCACTCAGCTTCAAATCCTTCTCAGTACAGTTCCTGGGAGCCGCAGCCAGTCTGTGACCTGACCCATGACATGATGCCCTGATGCCTGTGAGGCCGGGCCAGCAGGAGCCTTTGTGGGCCCCTGGGGGTAGGGGTTGGGCAGACCACGGGGGACAAGTTTATGGGAGGTTGAGCCTAAAGGGAGCCTGTCTCCTGACCACTTGCTTGATGTGCCCCCACGCAGAGGCTCCTGTCCTACAAGGGGAGGCTTTCTCCTACCTGGTGGAACCCATGGGGGCCAGTGTCCAGCTCGACTGTGTGGTCCGTGGAGACCCAGCACCCAACATCCGCTGGCTCAAAGATGGCCTTCCACTGCAAGGCAGCCGCCTCCGGCACCGGCTGCAGAATGGCTCCCTGGCCATTCCCAGGACCGAGGCAAGGCGGGGCCTGGCACCCTGGGGGGCACCCGGGACAACCCTACGCTTTTTCTGACTGTTCGGGAGGGTTCTTTAGGTAGGCACCTCCTCTGCTGTCTGCAAAGCACTGCCCTGCCCGGTCCCCAGACATCCTCCCACCCCTACCTAGGGTGACCTCCAGCCAGTGACTTGACTTTTCTGTGCCTTGGTCACCTCACCCACTCAGTGGCGCTAATGATTATTTCCACCTCACGGGGTTATAGTGAGAAATCAGTGAGATGACTCATACGAGGGGTTTAAGAGTGGTCACTGGGTAATGTCCCAAGAGTTCTATTATTATTAACAATCCCAGGGGGCAGGGTAGACGGGTAATAGTGTCCCCATTTGACTGATGAAGACACTGAAGCTCAGAGAGGCCCACAAACAGTAAGTGAAGGAGGCAGGACCCCACCCAGCTCTCCTGGCTCCTGCTTCATGCTGTTCCCAAAGCCTCGGGCACTGGGACAGCTGCCTCTCTTCTTCCCTCTGTGTCCTGAGTGCCAGTGATTTTGCAGAAATCCATAAGTCGGTCCTGACTCAAGTTCATCTTTGGGGCCTTAATCCTGCCCATGTGGGAGCCTTCGGAGAGCAGCAATAACAGGACAGGTAGTAATGGCGGCGGCGGCAGCAATCGTGGCTCCATTACCCAGGTCCTCCCTGTGGGCAGACGCTGCACGGGCATCATGTCAGTTAATGCTCGCAACAGCCCTAGTGGTTATCGTTTCTATTTCAGAGCTGGGGAAACTGAGGCTCCAGAGACGTGGGAATGTCCAATAATGGGTTCAGTGCAGCAAACAGTAGGGCTGGGATTCTGTCCCAGGTTGGTCTGACCTCCAAGTCTACACTCTCGAGTTTGTGCCATGCTGCCCCCGACCGTCCCTTGGGAGCAGCATAGACGGTGGCTTCAGGCTGACCTTGTCCCCTCTTGTGGTGGCACTGCCACTCAGAATGAACTGAGCCAGCGCTCTTCCTGAGTTCCACTCACATCTGTGAACAAAAGCTTCCTTGGCCACCTAAGTTAGGGAAATGCTACAAACCATGTCCCTTCTGGAAGAGTCGAGGTGCATGTTGGGACGTAAAGGTCCTGAAAAGTCCTGCAGTTCAGAAACATCTTGTTGCCTAACTCAGTGTTTCCCAAACTTATTCGACCATGGAAACTGTTTTCCCCAAGAATTCCCAAATAACGTGCCACGGAGCAGCAAGATTCCAGGGTACACGGTCTGGAAGAGGTGGGTCTAGATCGCACTTTCCCGCAGTGGCTGTCCTTAGGGCAGTTATTTCATCTCCTTAGTCACGCCCCAGTTCTGGGCGTGCAAAGGGGCCGGATTCTCTTTGCACGTCTATTGACAAGTGGCCACAGAGGCCCCTCGGATGCACTGCCGGGAATCGGGTGGCCCCACTGGTTTATTCTTTAAGCTCCTTGCTGGCTGGCTGGGTCTGGGTCCTGTCGCCCCTTGCCTGCCCCATCCCGAGCTGCCAGTCATCTCCCCTGAACACCCCCCGTGTCCGCTGCCCACCTGTAGAGGGACGACGCGGGACGGTACCAGTGCCTGGCAGAGAACGAGATGGGCACAGCAAAGAAAGTGGTGCTGCTCGTGCTTCAGAGTGAGTCTCGGCTTCCCCTTACCCAGCGGGGTGGGGGCGTGGGAGGTGGCACCCGCGGTGTCTGGCGTGGCCAAGAGAGACAGGATGGAGACTTGGGAATCCTTAAGTAGTATTTATTTGGGACACATGGCTAGAGCCCTGTGAAACACTGCCAGATGTGTGCGGGACCCAGGGTGGGGCTGATGGAGCTTGTATTCCAGGCTACTTGGGAGGCTGAAGCAGGAGGATCACTTGAGCTCAAGAATTCAAGGTTGCAATGAGCTGTGATCACACCACTGCACTCCAGAGACTCTGTCTCTAAGAAGAAAAAAAAAAAAAAACACAAATTTTCTTTTTTTTTTTTTTTTTGTGGAGACAGGGTCTCACTGTGTTGCCCAGACTGGTCTCAAACTTCTGGACTCTCCAGCCAGGCCTGGGGGAGCTGGTTATTTGAAACCCAAGACTCCATTGAGATCCTAGCGACAGCTCTTGCATTTTCCAAGCCCTGCTGAGCCTCCAAGTACCCCTGTGAAGTGGTCTCAGTAGGGGTTTTGGAGGGAATGTTTTACCAAATGAACACACACGTGGAAAAGAACGTGTATTGTAGGTGTCGAGCTCAGTGACTCTTTATGCCACAAAGCCACCGATTGACCCGCACCTAAGTAACAACATAGACCAGCGTCAGTGCCAGAGCCCCCAGCATGCCCCTTCCGCCCACAGGCCTCTGCCCCAAGTCCCAAGCTTTGCCTGTTTTTATCTTTTTAAAAAACAGCTTTACAGGCTGGGCGCGGTGGCTCACACCTGCAGTCCTGGCACTCTGGGAGGCCCAGGTAGGAGGATTGCTTCAGACCAGGAGTTCAAGACCAGCCTGAACAACGTAGCAAGACCTCGTCTCTCCAGAAAATAGAAAAAATTAGCCCAGTGTGGTGGCCTGTGCCTATAGTCCCAGCTACTTGGGAGGCTGAGGCAGGAGGATCGCTTGAACCCAGGAATTTGAGGTTGCAGTGAACTGTGATGATGCCACTGCACTCTAGCCAGGCTGACAGAGCAAGACCCTATCTCAAAACAAAAACAAAAACAAAACAACAACAACAAAAATGCAGCTTATTGAGGTATAATTTCCATACCATAAAGTACACCCATTCACACGGTGGAATGCTGCTATTCAGCCTTAAGGAGGAAGGAAACTCTGACACAGGCTACAACACGGATGAACTGGGAGGACATTCTGCCAACTGATATGGGCCAGTCACAGAAAGGCAAATACTGCGCAACTCTACTTATGTGAAATACCCGGAGTAGTCAAAACTGTAGAGACAGACAGTAAAACGGTGGTTGCTAAGGGCTGGGGGCGGGGAATGGGAGTCGGTGTTTATCGGGTGCAGAGTTTCAGTTTTGCAAGATGGAAAAGTTCTAGACGTTGGTGGCACAACAGTGTGATCCGCTTAGCAGTACAGACCTAACCTAAGGTCACACTTTCTTCTATAATTTTTATAGTTTCAGTTCTTTTGTTACATTGATTACTAAGTATTTTATTATTGGGGGTACTATTTTGGATGGAATTGTTTCCTTAGTTTGATTTGTGGATTTTTCATTGCTAATATACAGAAATACAGTTGATTTTTATATCATATCATCTATAAATAGAGACAGTTCGACCTCTTTCTCTGCAATCTATATATTGCACCTTTAATTTCTTTGCGCCACCTGTCGCGTTGGTTAGACCCTCTGGTACAATGCTGAATGGAATGGCAGGAGCAGACATCCTTGCCTCGTTCCCAGTTTTAGGTGGGAAGATTCAGTCTTTTACCATTAGGTGTGATGTCAGCTGTGAGTTTTGTAGATGCCCTTATCAGGTCGAGCAAGTTCCCCTTTTATACCTAGTCTGTTGAGAGTTTTTGTCATGGATGGGGTTAGGTTTCTGGTTCCAGACAAGATGGTGCAGATGCACTTCTCCCGGTTGCTCTTGCTAAAAACCTTGGACTTGATGTAGAAGCAAACAGAAAGAGACTCTGGAAAGTAGAGAAAAGGACGACTGACTGTAGATCCTGGGACCTGAGGAACAATATGGTGGTGAATTCCTTGGTTTTCCTTCTTGGGTCTTACATCCTGGGCTGGTTGCTTAAGAAACCAGCAACCTGGAAACACCAATGGGCTCTGCCACACACACACAAACACACACACACACACACACATACACACAGTCCCCAACAAGAGCCTGTTCTCTCTTGCTAAAGGGCTAGGAAGGGGACAACATAGCAAGAAAGAAAACTTGCAGATAACAACCTCCCTACTCCAGGCAAACACCACGAAAAAGGCCCCGGGCCTGCTAACAAATACGGAGTAGGGAGCCTACATTCCACCCGCATGGCGCTGGGGCCCTGCTGTCCCAGGCTGGGGCGGGGTGCCGTCAGATGAGGCGTGATGAAGAGACAGAACTCCCACTGCCTCACTCGCTGAGCGGGGAGCCCCTCCCACACAGGCCAAGTGACGGCCAAGCAAGAGCAGAGGGGCGGGACCCTCCCCATCCCACCCAGGGTGGTGTCAGCCGAAGCCTCGCACGAAGCCAGAACTCCCACCCTGCCCAGCAATAATGAGGCACCCCTCCCTACTCTGGGGTATCAGGGGAAGGAACCCTGGCCTGTCACTGACCCCTGGCAGAAGTGAAGTGGCACCTCCTTTCCCCGGCAGCGTCAGAGAAGGCCTGCTAACGTGGAGACTGGATACGAACCCAAGACTTATGATACGGGAACTCACTCGTCACTCCCAGAACAAGGAAAATCTCAACCGAACTGAGAAAGGCAAGCCACAGACACCGGCTGACATGACACAGATGTTTGAGTAACGTCACGAGGACTTTAAAGCAGTCATCCTAAAAATGCTTCCCTGAGCAATTGCGAACAAGATGAAACAAACGCAAAGACAGGAAATCTCAGCAAAGTGTGGCTGTGGAGTGATTCACAATCACTGGCGAACGGCATTCCATGTGCTGGTCCCAGTTGGCGCTGCCGCCGCAGTGTCACCAGCACTGGGCACCCCCTTCCTTGCCATTTTAGCCGTCCCGGAGAACCCGTAGCAGCAAGTGGACAGAAATTATCACCTTCATCTTTCGGATGAGAAACCTGAGGGTCAGGGAGTGACTCAGTGAGAGTCTCTCGCAGTAGGTGACAGAGCCGGGTCTGCCCATTTCCTCGGACATCACGTAGAGGCAGTTCTGGCAAGTGGCACCTCTTGCTTCCCACATGTTGCTGGGACGTTTAGGAACAACCTAAATGTCCTATAACAGGCTTGGTTTAGCCAAATCACGATAGAGCCAACAACAGAATGCCACAAAGCCACTAAGAGCCAGTGTGTAATGGCGTGGAGAGGTAGTTACCTGCCTGGAGTGAAAATAAGAGCAGGTATGTGCAACATGAACGTGTTTCCATAAGCAAACAAGGTCTGGAGGGAAACGCGCAGGAACGGCAGCAGGTGGGGCGCCGTGTGTCATTCTCACTGCCTCCTTTCCGCCTCTCTGTATTTTCCAGTGTGTCTGAATGAACACGTGCCACTGGAATATGCAAGATAATAAAATGTTCCTAAAAGCTTCCCGGGCCTCCCACAGGTGCCCCGGTGTTCCAGGTGGAGCCTCAGGACACGATGGTGAGATCGGGGGATGATGTGGCCCTGCGGTGCCAGGCCACTGGAGAGCCAGCGCCCACGATCGAGTGGCTGCGGGCCGGCCGGCCCTTGGAGCCCAGCCAGCGGCTCCGGACCCTGCCGGACGGGAGCCTGTGGCTGGAGCGCGCGGAGGCCGAGGATGCCGGCGCGTACGAGTGCGTCGCTCACAACCGCCTGGGCTCTGCCACAGCCCGGGCATTCCTGGCCGTGAGAGGTACGGGGCGCACCCGCCCAGACCTTCGCGGACGGAGGCAGGGTCTCCTGCACGGTGGGTGTTTGTGTGCTGCGTGCGAGGCCCGGCCCTGCCACCTCTCTGCCTCTTCGCCTTGTCACAGACTCAGAATGGACCAGCCGGGAGGGTCTTATGGGCCATCTTGTCTACCCTGCCCATTTACAGTTAGGGAAACTGAGTCTCAGAGGTGGTAGGTGTTCCTCGCTCACCTTGGACAGGGGACCCTGGCTGTTGCAGCTTAATTAGCACAAACACTTGTCCTCTGCGTGGACACTCCACAACCCCGTGAAGCAGGCAGAGTAGGATAAGAATGTCCACGGTGCTTTGGGGGCTGCTATGAAAAGTCAGTGAATGGCCGTGGTAGGTGGTCAGAACGGATGTTGCTTAGTGGCGATTCTAGCCCTGCCATCTCGGATTCCACGATCAGACCACACTGTAAAATGAGGAAAAGGACTATGCTGAGAAACCGCAGTAACACACCTGCCCAGAGGAATGGTCTGTGCCCCTGTACCCGCGGTGGCTTCGTGTCTCCCTCCGTGTGCGGGGCAGACATCACTAATCTATCGCCACACACACTGTCAAAATCTTGCTCCGTACAGCCCTCTCCAGGCAGTGCCTCTTGACTTACTGGAATTGGGACTTGACGTTTTGTCGCTTGCAAATCCACGCGAACCCCACTGCGACCAAATGTGCGACCCTCCCTGGCCCCTGCTCTCCTCATCTCCTGCAGGCAGAGGCAGGAGGCCAAGCAACACAGCTCCGAAAACTCAGCGGTTCTCTGACCCCCAGCCAGAGACACTGTCTCGGGGGTAGATTTAGGTCTGAGCAGACCCCCCCCTCTGTTTCAGGACTTGGTCTCAGTTCTTACCCTCTCCAGTTGACAAAGCCCTAGTCCCAACCACAAAGCTGTGCAGGTGGCCTTGTATGCATTTCCTGGGGCTGTGTGAGGAAGTACCTCCAGCTGGGGCTCAAACAGCAGGGTGACTGTTTCACAGCAGGCTGGAAATCTGACACCCAGGTGTCAGCAGGGGGTCCTCCCTCTCCCCCCAACTGCTGATGTTTGCCAGTGACCCTGCATTCCTCGGCTCGAGGGAGCACCGTCCGGCCTCTGCCTTCACCTGCCCGTGGCTCTCTGCCTGTGCGCGCCGTCTCGATTCCCTATATATAAGGACGACAGTCATTTTGGATTAGGGCCCACCCTAATGACCTCATTTTAACTTGGTTTCCTCTATAAAGACCCTCTCTTCAAATAAGGTCACATTCCGAGGTCCTGGGGTTAGGACTTCAGCATATTAATTCCAGAGGGGTGAGCACAGTGCAGCCTGTAACAGCCTCCTCGTTTACTTAATGGAAACGGGCATTGTCCTGCGTCTGTGCTGACCACAGAAAGGCCAGATACTATAGAAATCTACAAAGAAAAAAATCATTCTCTTGGCCGGGCGCGGTGGCTCACGCCTGTAATCCTAGCACTCTGGGAGGCCGAGGTGGGCGGATCACTCAAGGTCAGGAGTTCGAGACCAGCCTGAGCAAGAGCAAGATCCCGTCTCTACTAAAAATAGAAAGAAATTATCTGGACAACTAAAAGTATATATACAGAAAAAATTAGCCGGACATGGTGGCGCGTGCC
>CAUYSK010036901.1:0-71593 GCA_963575035.1 Avahi laniger | reverse complement strand
TTGACCTATGAACATGGATATCACATTACTAATGCTTAAGTATATTATATTATTAGTATATTATACTTAAAAGTATACTACCATCCAAACTAGCAGAAAGATAACTCACGGCCTCTGAGTTCCCTCCCATGATAAATATTGTACTATACAATTGTGTGTGTGTGTGTGTGTGTGTGTCTGTGTGTGTGTGTGTGTGTGTGTGTTGACTTTAATAGTCCTTAAAGTCAGGGAAGCAAGACAGAAGTCAGTTTTCTGGTTTCACCAAGAACTTCAGGTCCTGGAATTACATGAGACATTCCCCAAGTTGCAGAATCAATTCTGAAAAGTTGAGACAGGTCCCCCTTCCTCCTGGAAGACATCTAAGGCTTTATGCCTCCTTTCCTCTTCTGGTTGTTGTTGACAACTGCCCTGTCCTCAGGATGGCTGAGGCCATCTCGGTGCCTGTTCTTCTAGGGCTAGAAGTCAGACACAGTCCACACTTGCGGTGCCCACCTGTCTGCCCTGAGCCTTCCGGGTACACAGAGAGGCCTGTGGTGGCAGTCGGAGGTGAGCAGTAGGGTTCAGAACGGAAGGTGGAAAGGGATGTTTTCTGAGTGGGAAAAAAACAAAAGCTGAGAAAGGCAAGAGGCCAGGCCCAAGCGAGGTAAGGTAGTGAGCCACTCCTCTTCCCAGGTGCTGGGCTTCACAGGGAGAAACCAGGTTGGGGGCAAACGAGCAGCTATGAAGTGGGGAAGCAGCTAGACTGGCTGCATGGTCAGCCCAGAGAGGCTCAGCGAGCTGCAATGAGGCGCTCAAAGATTTCCCTCAGGGCAGTGGCCAGCCCCAGCGGGCAGCGATGGTGCCAACAGCAAGGACTTCTGGAGAAGCGGGAAGACCACGTGCCTGGGTGGGGAAGTCGTGCCTGGGGACAGGTCTATGAGAACGGAGAGAGTGCCATTCTGGAAGCCCTGTAGGTCTCCCCAAACACAGCTCCCCCTAGGACAGAAGGCCAGACCTCCCAGCCCGTTCACAGGCCTCCATCTCTGCCCATTTCCAGATGTTTCCCCAGCCCTTTCCACCCTAGGCCAGAGCCTCCAAACAAGTCTTTCCCCTCTTCTTTTCTCGGTCCCCTGGCCCCACTCTGGCACGGCTCGTTGGCTTGGAGCCAGGGGACCCTGCGGTCTGGGGAGCCAAGCTAGGAGACTTAACAGACACTTTCCCACAGAAACACGAGAGGGCAGACTGCTACTATTTGGGAGGTTGAGGGATGGAGTGGTTTCCGGAGTTGGACTGCTTGCGTGTGAATGTCAGCTCTACTCCTTAGCTTCTGAGGGGCCTTGGGCAAGGTACTGAACCTCATTTTCCACATCTGTAAAGTGGGGACAATAACAGCTCCCACCTCCTAGGCTGCTGAGAGCACAGAATGAGGGTGTGAGCAAAGCCTTCACATGGCAGCGGGTGCACACGTCGTGCCCAGCAAGAACCGGCATTCCACTTAGCGTGCAGCCTCCTCACTCAGCTCCTCACTTCCGCTCATGTCTGGCCTAAACTATTCTCCATGCTGCGTGCTGAGTTATGAAAATGTAATTAAATCTGTCACTCTCCTGTTGAGAACGCCTCCATGGTATCTCATCGTTAGCATGAAATGCAGCCTCCTGTTCACCTCTCCCTTGAGTTGGGGGTCACAGTGGCCTCTGGTGCTTTAAGCCTCTACAAGTCACATACTGGCTCAAATGTCACTTCCTCGAAGAAGCCCCCCAACCACCCCCCTTTCTCTTAGTAATAATCTGGATTCCCAATCTGGAATTACTTGATTGATTTATTGTTCACGGCTCCGCTAGAATGCAGCTCCCTGAAGCCATTCAGCCAAGCGTTTGCCTGAATGAACGAAGGACATGTTGTTATCCATGGGGGTCGAGGGCTCTGGACATTAAACCGGTTTGGTGGCCTGCCCAGCAAAACCGGCCACCATGGCTCCAAGTTCCCAACCCTCCGTACGGTAAGGCCTGGCCACCTAAGCATAAACAAACATTGCACACTGAGCCCAGAGGTCCAAAGTAAACATTTTTATTCTCAGTTCTGCCTTAGGCATCTCTAGTTATGCAAGCATGAATAACTGGAATCAACAACAATTCTCTCCCTAAATGTCTTTCATTAAAATTTGTCACTTAAAAATTTCCTGTTTTTCCTAAAGAGAGTATGCTTTGAGGGTGACCTAAAATGAGGCTTGAGGACTGTGGACACATCGGGATTAATCACCCCATTTCCTGCCAATTTGCTGAGCAGGGAAAGGCTGTGGGCAGCTATAAATAGCAGCCCAGCAGTCTGTCCTTCCAAGAGGGGAAGAATTAGCAACAAAGAGAGACGAGGGGTGAGGTGGGCAAAGAACCATTTGCCCAGTTTCTGCCCGCACCGGGGCAGTGACCGTCGGGGACGCCGCAAGGCCCGGCCGCTGCCTCCACAACCTCAGACTCGGTGCGTCAAAACCCAATGGGCCTGGAAGACCCTACACATTCGCCCTCAAATGCTCTTGGTCGGCAAAAAGAGCAGTCAAAGAGTGGAAACAAATGCCCCCCAGAATGCCCCTCTTTCTGAGGAGTTCCCAGAGGGAGGCCCCAAACTCCCAGCCCAGAAACAGCGCAGAGAGGAGGGGGATCCTCCCCCAGGAGTGGCCTTCCGTTCGCCTTCCAGGCTTCACAGGACGGTCTCTCGGATGACCCCGATGAGGCTGTGTGGCCGCTCAGCCTCCGCTCGCCGGGGCCTCCTCTGGGCCTGTGGCCTCCCCGCCGGGGCGAAGGTGCTCAGGTCGCCGCAGCTCCGCAGGTGCAGCAGGCCGGGCCGTCTCCGCGAGGGCAGCGCGTGGGCCCTGGCAGTGCCGGGCTGCAACGGGGCCATGATCTTTGGGAGAATAAGCGGGGTGGGGAGAAGTTAAGTCAGCCCTTCGACTTGCCTCTTACGTCTGTCCATGTGTCTTCATGTGAATTTGCTTTGGAAAAGTAAAAAGGGCGTTTGCCCACTTGGCATGCAAAGGTGCTTTGAACATACTGCCTCTCTTCCAAAGTTCTATGTCCTACCGTTTCAATGGCAGACCTGTAGACTACACTTAAGTGACTTGTCGGCTGAAATTTCTCGCTTTATATTTAACAATGTTCTTTTCATCACTTCCCTCCAATTTCCCTGAGGTCTACGCCAGTGATTCTCATTGGAGTCTGAACATTACTGGGGTGGGGTGGGGGTCGGGGGCTTGTCAGAAACATGGATTCCCAGCTGTCACCGTAGCGGTTCTGACAGTTGGTCTGGAGAGGGGCTTGGGCATCTGTGTTTTTAACAAAAACCCAAGTGAGACCAATGCATTTGAAAATTTGAGAACCACTGGTCTGGGACTGTGACCAGGCCATGTGTCTATAAAATGTCAACCAAAATCGATGACGTGTCTAATGGATCTGATAACCTTTCAATGAACACCATGACTAGGCCAATTTATTTGTCAAAACTCTTCAAGAATCATTCTATTGATAGATCTATTTTGCAGCGTGTTGCATATGTAACTTTAAACATACAAATATCACTTACTCTGTAAAAACAGCAAAAATATGGGAAATTTTTTATCTAACTGGGATTGAAGAGGAGAGAACTGTCCAGTTAATACAATTTTTAAAAACTGCACAGCTGTGTCTACATAACCTATGATACTGTTAGCACCTCGGGAAAAACTCAGGCAATTTATTACCACCTAGTGTCACAGAACAATCATTTGGATGACTTCTTGAGCTTTTAAGGTTATTAAAAGGTTATCTTCTAAAAGATGGGATATTCAATTTCGTTAACAGTCTGCTAAATATATTTGTCTGTAAGGCCTGTCTTTGTCTCCTAAGAAGAAAATTCCAACATTCATAGATATTGACTTCGTTACATGGTAAGTTAGGATAAGTTGTTTTGATATTGACGAAAATGAAAATGGATCTAAAAATTCATTCTAGTGATACTAAAGAGAGTAAAAATTGTGCAAAGCTGGGTAGAATCACCCTTCTGTTGTCCTTGCCTCCTCCTCTCTAGGGAGGGGTGTGGCATTATGAAACCTCACCTCCGGGAGCCTGTCCTGAAAGGCCCCAGTAGATGGCCCACAATCTATCGCAACCATCTAAGAATGTGAACTTTTAATCGGTCTGGGGTACAAGGATCTAGCAAACACTAGTAATGATAGCATCTGTTCAATAGTAAGTACTTGTTCTTTTTCTCCAGAGCCATTTCCCAGGAATAATGACTTTGCAGAAGGCCCAGACCAACAGCTGGGCGAATGCTCCAGCTCTTACCTCATCAGAGCTCGGCAGCTTGTGAGAAGTGGCTCCCATTTATTGGGCTACTGGGGCCAGACAGAGAGAAGATGGCAGGGACTGAGCAGGTGAGGGACAGCAGGGTGTAGGATGTTTCCCCTACACAGCCCAGTAACGGGAGCCTGACCCAGAATCCCTGGCCGACTACTCTTTCAGTGAGCAGATCACAAGAGGGTCTCTGGCTCACGAACCCCTTCGTGCAAGTAATTGGATCACTCTTCTCCCCGGAAACCCCAAGGGACTGGGAGAGAATTTGGCTTCTGGCTTCTGTACGAGGACACCAGCACGTGGAAAGGGAGAACAGAAAGGAAAGTGAGAAGGGTATTTTTTCAAGCTGACTTGAAAATTTACCTAGGATCCTGGAACTGGGCATTACCCTGAGAATCAGCCCAATTCAACTTAAGATGTATTTGTTGGGCATTAAATGCACAAAGACACGGAGCCACGTGACATCCGTGTGCTATTGTGCAGTGACGTCTACGATATCCAGCCCCCACAGCAAAGACGTAAACACCGAAAAGGTAATGACTTTTAAAAGAGAGGGAGAGAAGGTTCTTAGCAGAAGGAAATTCCGTTCATTAGAGATAAAGGTACAACCCTCCACCTTAAAGTCCAATCCTGCACCTTAAGGATGAGAAACCTGAGCCCCAACCGGATGATGTTCATGACCAAGTTTATCTTCACTCTGGATGACTTCAGTTTATGGGATTGCCTTGTACCTCTTAATCTCTGGGGGAAAAAAGGTATTTATTCTTTTAAGTCCTACTGGCTTATTTATCTTGCCCATTTTGTGGGCGTGTGAGTGGTTCCCAGAATCTCGTCAATATTACAACTCACCTATGTCATCATTTCAGAGGGCTGAGAAAACATGCTTATCACGGGAAACCTTCAGTTTAGAAAATGAAATGTTGAATGTGCTCCACACTGCCCGTACCCTTTGCTTTTGTTCCCTGGCTGCTCCCTTTTCTTTTTTCCAGGCGTGCTTCCACATCCCAGAAAAACTGGGGTCTCTTCCCTTGAGCCGAGAACACTGTGGAAAAGTTCCACACCTGAAAGGAAAGCTCTCTGTTTCCTCTCTCCTCCTCCCCTGACCTCCTAACCCCATTTCCCTTGAGAGTGTGACCATGAACTTACTCCGCCTTGGACAGGAAATCAGAGAAGCCACTTAAGCTGCTATGGAAACGAGTTACTTGTTTCATGTCCGACATTGATAATGAAACTACCTGTTCCAGGAAACTGGCACTGGTGATGGCTTCCTCCATGTGCTCCTCATCGGACTTCAAAACAGATTTAATGTTTTCTACAAGTTCATGGATGTCTGGGGTCATACTGCATGAAGACTGCTCCAGGAACCTCGCCACTAGCAGCTTGGTGTCTATGTAAGATTTGTAATCTATTAGCGACCGTGGCCTGCATCGTGAAGCTCTTGATCTCAAGCCTCTCCTCAAAGTCACCGCAGCCAGATCCAGTCTCCTTTCAGTCTGAGTCGCGGCTTCACAGCTGAGCACCGGGGCAGCTGTGGGCAGAGACAAAAACACGTTCTCACTGGTCAAGCTCCTCTGAACAAACCCTGTACCTTAAACAGCACAGACCACAAAAGTCAGCATGGAAAATGTCTGACAGATGCCGATAGCCATGCACACCTTGCTCTTCATCTTGTAGGAGGAAGGGGGAACAGAAACAACTATGGCACAAGCCAATTCCCTGAAGTGCAGTTCCAATAGGATATGGCCCCAAACATTTCATTGTGTCACATAAAACACAACCCCCAAGGTAAAGACATATGATAGAGAACAGAATCCCAGAATGCAAACCAAATGGAGCAAGTCTCATGGGGTATGGCAAATAATGGGGACGGATGGGCAGAGCAGAACACACATGGCTGACCAATGAGAGAATGTTCCAAGGGGAGAGGATGAAGGAGTCACATAGAGAGGAAGGGGCTGAAGAGAGACAAGACTTGAAGAATGTGAGTAATGCTCTATTCACTTTGACCGTACCTTCGTCCTAAACATCCTCACGGGCACTGCACTGACTTACATTACTGACGCTCACACCATGGCTAGGAGGTAGATCTATGGCTGACTATTACAGAAGGAGAAAATTAGGTGCAGAAAAAGTACACATCATTCTGGACGTCAACACAGGGCCTGGGAAATCCACCGCAGGCTCTAATTTCCACAGCTACCTATATCAGCAAGGGTGTAACGACCAGCAGAAGGCCACTGCGCTGTGACGTGGGGAGGTGAAACCCACGTCTGGTCTCTATGTATCCGTGAGCCGGTCAGCCAGCAGCCTCCAGTGTACACAACATTGGTGACATCGGTCTGCGAAGGCCTGCTAAGCAGGAATTTAGGTAGTCAAGGAAGACAGGAAGCAGGGGTGGGAGAAAAGGTGGAGGAAGGGGAGCACTCCTTTTCTTCTGGAGAAAGGCAGGCATGGGAGCTTTAAACCATGGGGTGAGAGGCTGTCCTCCCAGGCTGTCATGTGCATGTCACAGAGAACAAGAGTCTTCCAGAAATACTCGCTGGAGACACTCATGTGTGAGGACAGAGTCAGGGTCTACGCTCGTGCACATGAAGGCAGCCTGATACCTTCCTCAGAGGAGGGCTCCAACAGGTGAACACATGTGCTTGGCCCTGCAGGGCTGCAGAATGAGAAGGGCTTCCAGAAAGATTTCCCTAAGCTGTGTGACAGCTAAGTTCCCACTGAGGCTGGAGTCCTCCTCTTGCCAGATGGGTTGTAGGAGACCCTCAGGGAGGGCGGGCCTTGGGACTCAGAGGCCAGGCTGCCCGGCCGCTGGGGTTGTGGAGACGCACTCAGTCCCAGGCAGTAGGACTTCCTCCCCACTCAGAAGCCGCTGCAGAGACAAGAGGAGTGTTCTCTCTGGCTCGCACACGGTCAGTCCAGAGCTGTGGCAGATAACGCAGGCTGTGAGAGGGGCAGAACAGAGACTGGAAAGGCTCAAGACAGGGCCTGACAGAGAGCAGGGTGGGAGGACTGTCAAAGTCTTATCTGCATCGAGTTTTAGAAGAACAGAGGCCAATTCTTAGACTAGTTCACAAAAGGAAGCCGTGCTGCTGGAATTACAGAAGGTTTTCATTTTCTTCCTCTATTTCCTTTACTTTTTACAATTTTCTACAATGAAGAGATATTTGGAGATGTTCAGGCAGTCACAGATTCAGAAAAAGGTCTCCATGTTGTTATTTTAAAATGCTTACATTTTTAATTATTCAAATAACATCTTTACACAAACAAACTCATCACAGAGAGGGAGAGAGGTGACGGGTATGAACCTGTGTGTTTCACTCTATCTAAAGTCCTTAAAACAAGGTCAGATTTCAATAATTCACCTACTCATACACAGTAAAAAGACAATAAAACATTAAATTATAGAAGATGGAGTAAAAAAATTACCCCCCTTTGGCGTTTTCCTTAAGGAGAATGTATATTCCCACCCGATTGTAACATCTAGGCATCAGAACTAGGTGTGCATAATGGTCCTTATGTAGCACCTAGCATGGTACATCATGGGAACCAAGTGCTTTGGATGATGACTTAAAAAAAAACAAAAACCCTACCATCCTTAAAAGATGTGGTAGATGTATATTCCCAGTGTGCATGTAGAATATTTTACTTTCCGAAGACCTCTTAACCTCCATCAAGTTACCACTTAAACTGCAGGGCCTTGGGCTTGCCGGAGCCACCTGCTTTCACCTGGCACCTTTGGGCAAATAAGCACAGTGCTCTGCGAAGAGCTCGGGGAATAACATCACCTCTGTCCTCGGAATGATGGAGCACAGGGTCGCTCTTTGATCTTGTCCTCAGGGCCGGGAGGGCTCTCCGGCTTCTCACCGGCTGCACCAGGGTTGAGCTGGGCGTTGAAATGGATGTGCTTTCTTCTCCAGGTGTGTTAGGAATGTCCCCACCTGATTTTTTTTTTTTTAAAAAGAAGAGAAACATAAATTATTTCACCAGCTGCAGTCTTCAAAATGTAGGGCAGGAAACACCTGTGAGCCCAAACCTGCCGGGGCATGGGTACTAGAGTTAATAACATTTGTTTAGGCTGCAGGCCCAGTAAGTTTTCATTTCCCAGCACTCTGGGAAAATTTGCCTCTCCAAACCAGCCCTCCACACCTAGAACAAATAAACAAAAAAATTTAAATGCTAGAGCAAAATAAGCCATGCCAAAACTGTCAGTTTTTTCTAAAGGTGCTTCCAATCTTATCCACTGAAGCATCTTGGTGAAATACGGGAAAACTCCCAGGCATTTCAGAGTTTCTGATCATTCAGGATGAGCTTGGTTCTGCTGAAGGTAATATCTGCCCAGGTGAGGGGGCCGCTCTGCGGACTGCAGACCAAATAAATGCTGGCAGAGGACTTATCCGCACAACTCAGAGTGCATGCCGGGCTAAATAGATCAGTAAAATCACTCTGGAATTGAATGACTTATGCTCAGGAAAATAACATCATCATTTGTGAGCCCGAGTTGTGGTCTGGGAAACTGTCTTTAAAAATGGAAAAATTACAAACATATTTAGAAGAATAGAACGCTGCCTCATAATTCTACTTAAGACGGAACGTGAACAGAACGGAAAGCCATTCCAAATGGTACTGCTGAAAAATCTCCTCCAAACTAAAATTGCTGATGGATCCATTATTTATTACCATTTGCGATTCTGTCCTGGTGGACAATTCTCTGAGCCACTTAAAACCTTCCCAAAGAGAGAAAGCCATAATCATCTTCCCTTAAATTGCAAGGATAAATGTAAACTGACTCTAGTATTTCACGTGGGACTGAAAATCAGAATTCACCCGATGCTCAGGCAGCATGAACCAGGCCCCAGGTTAAAAATGACGCAGCACAATCTTATAGCAAACCATCCTGCAGTAAATGAAACTCTTTTTTCTCTGCAAAAAAGTCCATCTAATTTTAAAAGGAGAAAGAAAATCATAGCTCGGAAAACACAGGAATGCCAAATTAAACTCTGTAATCTGTTTCATGGGTTCCTGAGAACAGTCTGGTTATTCATAAAAGATGGTAAGGATGTCTTTTTTTGTCTGTTCACATATTATCTTCCACTGATAAGCCCTAAGATTTGACAGTGTTTTTGCACCTGAAAAGGAGGATGTAGCTTGAAAGATTTGCTAAGAATATCTTACCTCCAACCAAACCATGACTTTGGGCAGCAATAACATATCTATTACCTTGAGTCGCTTGTGTGCAGACTGGTTCCAGTGGTCTCGCAGCAGCTTCTGACTCTTCTGGCATTTGGAATGAAGATCCCTGCATCACAGGAAAAAAGAGGGTTATTTTCTTGATATTCAACTTATTCCTCCTCAGACCCCAGCGAACTCCCTAAAAAGATGAGCGGGACACAGTGTCCCCGCTGTTCTCTGGGAGGAATGCTGTGCTTCCTACTTGCAGTCACCATACCTGCTCCCGGTGTGTCTGGCTCACCACGGCTTCGTACGGCGGCGGGGGGTCCAGAGGACAGAACACTTCCACGCCTTTGATGCGCGCTCCGTAGATATGCGGCAGTGGAATGACATCAGGACCAACCATCCTAGGAAAACCATCCTTGACATCAGGGAGCATGTTCTACAGACTGGCTGGACGACCGCAGCGGCTCCCAGACACTGGCCTGTGCCAGACTGTGGGGGAAACCACTCACCCTCCGCACCACGTCCTCCCAGGCCAGGGGAGGAGAATAACATAAGCTGCTCTCTGACAGAGTGCCCAGAGTTCCTTAGGCAAGTTGACAGCGTGTAAAACGCAACCCCGCCATTCCTTTGAAACCTACCCGTCAAAAGGCAAGTAAGAATCCACAGAGACGGAGAGCAGACTGGTGGTTGCCAGGGCGTGGGGGAGAAGGGGGCAGGGCTTGACTGTTGAACGGGTATGGGATCTCCTTGGAAGCGATGGAAATGCTTTGGAATTAGATAAAGGTGATGGTTGCCCAACTTCGTGAATGTACTAAATACCACTGAACTGTACACTTCAAAGTGGTTAATTTCATGTTAAATGAATTTTGCCTCAATTTTAAAAACAACTAAGGACTCAGAAAAACTCAATTATTTCTCACATTAGTACATGACAAAAGTTCTTACCTGGGTTTCCCTAATGTCCGATTCATGACAGAAACTCACTACAGGCTGAGCATCCCTAATCTGAAAAATCCAAAACCTAAAATCCTCCAAAATCCAAAACTTTTTGAATGCCAATATGATGCCAAAAGTAGAGCATTCCGCACCTGACCTTACCTGACAGGAGTTTCATGCACAAAATTATTTAAAATAATACATAAAATTACCTTTAGGCTATGTGTATAAGATGTACATACAATATCAATGAAGTTCTTATTTAGACTTGTGTCCCATCCCCAAGATAGCGCATGATGTCTATGCAAATACTCCAAAATCTGAAAAAATCTGAAATCCGAAACACTTCTGGTCCCAAGCATTTCAGATAATGGATACTCAATCTGTATTTTTTAAGAGAATATTTGAAAGGATGAATTAATTTAAAACAGAAAGTGAGCAGAATCCTAGCTCAGAGACAAAGCAGCAAGCAGTCGGAGTGACCTTTCCTAAAGCCGGCCACGCGACACACACTGATTGAAAACTTGCTCCACGCCAGGCACCGTGCGAGGCGCTGGGGACTTGGCGGATTTTTTAAAAAAGGGCCATATTAAGGGTAATGCCAGGGGGAAGAAGAAAGGAAGGTTCACTTTCTGTTTTCTCCTAACCTTGATATAGTAAACTCAGCCAAGTTGGCAAAATGATTAGCATTGAGTCGTAATAGGAACAACACCACCACCACCAACAAAGCTATAGCAAACTCAAGATTTCAGAGTGCACAAGACAGGTTTAAAGGTTCCCACGTTTCGCTGAAACAAACAATGTGGATGTAGAGAAGCTGAACTTCAGAAGACAAATCTACTTCGTGTCCTGCTAACTTAATTAAAATGGTGGCTGCTGTTCTCGACTTGATTTCTCTTCTGAATTTTTTCCCTTCCCCAATCCTGTTGGCTTTCACTAAGTCCACTGTGTTCTTTCTCATTTTCTTCCCTTCTAACTTTTCACCTCCCCTCCTTTAAGTGGAGATAGTTTAGGACTGAAAAATTCTTTCGTTATTAAATATTTACATTGGCTATATTTACCAATGAAAGTGTTATAACCCCATATGGTTACTAAATTACAGACTTTCTTTCCCAACTGCCTTCCCTCAACCGAATAAAGTTAGGTGTGTTTTCCTTTTAAGTGCTTCTTAGATAACTGGTTTGTTTGTTTGTTTGATTTTGTTTTGCCCTGTGGGTAAGGGACCCTCAGTAGCAAAATAAAAAATGAAAACAAAATCCCCCACAAGATTTCTGGCCAATGTTCACAGAAAATTCTACAAAAGAGAATCTAGATAATGAAGAAATTAAATTTTAAAATAATTATAAAATACATTAAAAAAACCAAAAAGCCTGTATTTAGGCTATGGAGTATGAGAGAATGAAAAAAATAAGTAACCACAAAAGTTGATCTGCTCTTGAAGTACAAAAGAGAATAAAAGCCCTAAAAGCAATGGATGAAAAGACATATTCTGGGGCCAGCTACATGCAGGGGACCGCTTTTGGGGGAGAGGTGTTCTCTGATCTTACACTTGTTTCATTTTATTCCTTGTGCTCATTTATAAAATGTGATTGGCGGAAGAAAAAAGTAGAAAAAGGTGTGATGTTCTTTCTTCCTAACAACAAAACTTCTAGAATTCTGGGATCTAGAAGAATGAGACTTCTGCAGCCTGAACGAAAAGTTGAGAAAGCTCTCCTGCTTTTGCCTTTATATTTGTAAACTAGACTCATTCTCTGCTTGACCTGAAAGGGAGGAGAGAAAGAAGATTACGAGCTGACACCAGAAGTGGAAATGTTTTCAGGCTCAGCATGTGACATGTCACGCGTCCAGGCTGAAGGGAGGCACCGGCACAAAGGGTCCCTCTGTCGGGGGCAGGGAGAGGTCCTGGCAAAGTTATCACGGAAAAAATATTCTCCCCTTAGAACAAGACTAGCCAAGGGGCTCCATCCACTCCAGCCCTCCTATCTAACCAATGCAGGGTAAGAATTATAAATGCTGAAGGACCCTGAGAAGTCAGACCCTTCCTGGACCCAACTGGATAAAGATTCTTTCCGGCCAAGGAACAGTACAATTTGTTTTAATCAATCAGACCTATGGACTCCTTCTGTCCTCTCCGGAGGGCCAGTCTTCAATCCTTAATTAACATAAGCCCCATGAGCCATCTTTCTAGCACTTACAAACCCTTGACTTTTCCTTCTCAACCACTGACACATGTATTTCTTCTCTGCTGTGTCCCCTGCCTAGACAGTTAACATCCCCAGCTTTGTTTGCCTGTGCGTCTGTGAGCTCCGATGGTCTCCGTTCCACATTCCCAATGCGGCGGTGGGCCGCGTGCTCACAGAGGGGAGGGCTCGCTGAAGACCAAGATGTCAGAGGACCAGGCTCCACTTTAGATCCTAAAATACCGCAAAATTTCTCCCAGAAAAACAACCGGGGGGAAGAAAGAGCTTACTATATCCAAGTTCATCACACAATAAACAGCTTTTATGGCGATTACTATAATGACCATAAAAGCCCCATTTTGGTGGAAGATGCTGCTAGAGTTGACATAAAAGGAAAGTTTCTTTCCTATGAAGCAACTTCTTATTTTACCTCATTTGGGTAAATAAGGGTCCATGAGGCAAGCAGGTCTGCTATAGACTGGCAGGTTGGTTTTGGGTTTTATTTTTTTCCCCTGATCTCTTATGACTCACAGCCCTAGCTACAGAGTAGAATCACCTTGGGAAGTTCTAAAACTCTGGCTGGCCCAGGCCTCACCCTTAGAAACTCTGCTCTGATTGCCTGTGGTGGGGCCCAGGAATCTGTCTGTTTTCAGTGTTCCTGGGGGATTCTCATGCACAGCCAGGACTGAGCACCACCGCTAAAGGAAATGGATCATGGTGGCCGAAATTAAAACCCTGTTCTATTTGGGAAAGTTGATCCAATTTTTATTAAGAATGAGGGTCTTTAGAAAACTGCTGCCTGATAAGGTAGAGGCATGACTGAGAACTGAGTGTTTCTTAGGAGTAGGACACATACCAAGAACACTTTAAACTGTGCAAATAACGATGAGAGAGCATAGTCTAAGCTTTTATTTCTAGAAAACTTCTCATGTCCATTATGTCATAACAATCCTCCCAGCAGCCATGTGGTGATGCAGGTGAATGAGGAAACTGAGGCTTAGAAACATTAAGACACCCACCCAGGGGCACCCTTCTTTGCAGAGACTCCAGAGCCTGGACTTTTTCAAGTTCATCCTAAAGTCTCCAGAAAACCTTCCCCGGCGCATGCTGAGGAGCACAGAAGCTGAGAGGAAATTCAAACAGATCATGCGAAACACGTTCTGCTTTAATGCTACAAATAGACCTTAAAAACTTATCCCAGGGGAATGCTGCAACAAATATGCCTTTGACCAAAGAATGATCCTCCTCTGTCTTACCAGAGAGCTGCTCCTGTTTCTGGGTTGCTGCCTGTGGAGGGGGGAGAAAGGCACCTCCCCTCAACCCCAGGCACCTCCCAATGTAGGTTTCAAATTCTTCAGGACAGGAAAGTGTCCTCCACTTTAAGAAATGCCCACAACAACCTGGCTCCCACCCTAGCAGTCTTCAGTTTTCTTCAACAGGCAACATCCCCAGAGTCAAAACCAGAGCCACATCCATGAAGTAGGTGGGAGACTGTCTTTCTTGATTTCTGGCTCAAGCCACTTTCTAAGAATGTGCAACATCCTGGCGTAGTGGAGAGGCGGCGCGCAGCCCCTTCCTGTACTTACAAAGCAATTCACAAAGTAGCTAACCCATTTCTGGACAGGAGCCTTGACTGCAGTTGGGTTTCTGTTTATGACAGTAACTTGAGACGCTTTTTCTCAAGGAGATACCAGTGCATGAAGTGGTTGTATTTATAGCAGTTAAGTAAATAAACCGCTTCTGAGAGGTCGTAATACCTTACAGGAAATGGGGAGACTCTATTGTGTGAAAACTCTTAACGTAACTGGTTGTGGAAGTATTAAAAAAAAATTCATGAATATTCTTGCCTGCCTGCTCACAAGAAAGAAAATGACCCATTGGGGTTAAGCAACTAGCGTATATAAAGTTGATTTTTACCATGAATATATTAAAGTCAGCCAGACTTTAAAATATCTTTGACAGAATATGTATCTAAATGTGAATAAATTTAGCCATTTTAAAAGGAAAGTAGGCTGCACTCTGGTATTTGTAGACTTTCAGAAAACGAAGGTGTTTGCCCATCGGTGGTATGTTCTAGGGCTCCAGGCATATATTTCAGACTGGGCAGCATCTTCTTTCTCTCTTCTTTCATTGTTTTAACCCTCTCCTTCCACTTTCCTCCTGGAAAGTTCTGAAGTTACCCAGCCCTTGATGAGAAGCTTATCTTCTTCCAACCTGGATTTGGCTAGAGGCTGTCTTAGAATTCAAAGGCACAAATCCAAGCAAGCACCCAGGTCCCCAGAGAGTAGAAATACCCGCACTGACAAGCATTTTTATGGTGCAGCAAAGAAGAGAAAGGAAAGAGGACAAAGGAAGGTCGCTGAGTCTACAGGACCCGCAGCTGGACAGCACGGCTCCCAAACCCACATGAGTCACTTTCCCTTTCTGCCACTGCAGGAAATTAAATCTGTCTGTCGCCTCCTCTTAGGTCAACCAAGTGCTCGTCCACAACCTCAGAGAGCCAAGGAATTCTTATCAGAGAGGGCATTTGTCTTCCCAATCATGAAATAACAGTCATTTTTACCATCGTCTGATGCGCCCTCTACAGACAGCCTGAGACTGGGCTAAGGTTTTAGCAAATGTGTCCTATGGTACACGAAGAATATGTGCTTTCTTGCTATATCTCTTCAGCCTCTGTAGTTCTTGGCTCATTTCCTGAAAGTCTAGGGAGCCATCCTGGCCCGTGAAACTTTGAAATTCCAGTAGGCCACTCCCTGAACAACAGAGAGGCTCAGCTGTCCCACAGGCCTGCCCCAAGCCATCTGTCCACCCAGCTGATACCCCCTCTGGCTTAGTGGTCATCTCTGCCTCTGCCTGGGCAGGTGAGCAGGGGAGGGTTTGGGGTGGGGCTCAGGTATGTCTCTGAGGCACAAGTTAGGAAGGTAACCCAATGAAAAGACCACCAACAGCACTGGTGACTTATGCCAAAGTCACATATGGCTGCCATGAACGTTGGAAAATGGTTTTCCAAAAACCCCAATCCTAGCACCAAATGTATTTGACAAGTCTCTATGTGTACTACAGGAATAAAAAACAGAAATTTCTGGCCCTCTGAATTATTAAGCTAAAGACACTAGTTTTTCTGTGGAATTCAAAGATTTTCTTTTAGAAAATTGAGCATAGGCTTGCTTACCCTTTAAACTCAGCTTAAGGTCACTTCCTCTAGGAAACCATCCAGGGCTGGCTGACCCACCTCACTACTCTGGGTTAGGCGGACCTTGTGCATCCAAAGTCTCTTTTTTGAGGACTATTGCAATCCTTCCAACACTCATTTTAATGACCTTCAGTATGAGTTTCTTAATTGTAGAAGAGGAAGCAGGTCTAAGTCATCTTGAATTTCAATAACCCAGCACAGCAACTAGCAAGCAGCAGAGGATTGATTATATGTTCGTTGAATGAATAAATGAAGTCATTCTTTAGCAAGGTTCAATTCTAGAAGTTGATAACAATCAGATGAACGCATGTAGCATTTCATTCTATAATACAAATAATAATTCTTGAGATTAAGGAAAGTCAAAATTTTAGCTAGAATTTGAAAAGGAAAATAAGCATGGCGTCTATTTTTTTCCAGACCAGGGAGATGCAATTAATAATTAATCTTTTTTTAATGGGTGGGAAGAATTTCATGATTGTAGGGACCTGCTGACGGTGTTATAATGAAACATCGATTTGGCATAACTGGGAGTGTTTCCAAGGCAACGGTGACTCTCAATCATGTCAAATTACAGCCGTTATCTCCCTGGGTGTCAGTTTTCCCTAGAAAGCTAATTGAAATTGAAAACGTATATCTTTAGGTCAAAGTTTGACTTTTCCTTGGATTCATCTGGTTTATCAGACAAAAAGGGAGGGAGAGAGAGAGACAGAGAGAATAGAAAACTCTGAAAAACAACACAATCTGTCTAAATTTCAAAGAAAAGTCAGAGCCCACGCGATGATTTCTGGAGACCGTTCAGTCTTTAAAACCCAGAGCGCCTCACCAAGACTGCAGGGGAACGTAGGAACGATACCTGCGGCTCATCCGGGGTGTGCATGAGTAAAATGTGGCAAAGTAAGAAGGGGGAGGCACAGGAGGCACGAAGTCATCCGGGTCTGGGATACGGCCATGTTCTTCCACTTCTTCAACGGAAATCTGGGATTCATCCTGATTAAACAGCACGCAATTAGGCAACAGCCCTCTTTACAAAGACACGGGGAGAAAAGCAACGGATTATGCAAAAGGGTCTGCAGGCTGGCTCAGCCAAGGCGATCACGATGCCACCCTGCACAGACTTACGACGCAGGATCTTCTGGTTGCAAATATCTGCAGGTAGCGCAGGGCGGCAGCCACCAAGCAGACGGTGGTGGTCAGGGCGTTCAAGGCACAGAGGGCGAAGAGGACTTTCTAGAACAAGGAAACAATGACGCCACTATGTACTTCAACACAGATGAACAGAATGCAATGTAAAAAATGTTACAAATAATAATACTCTCCTGATAAGACAATTCTCATGAGAAAATGCATGTAAAGAATGTAGGTGGTGTTTGGCTCACGGAAAGTGCTGGAATAAATGCTGGCTATTATTATGACATTCGTGCACTAACGTGTACTTCTTAATTCCAAACACTTATCTTGGAAGCTTCTTGTCCCAGAAAGACCTGGTATTACAGTATTCCTTTTTGCAAGCATCACAACACTATCTGGAAACGTTCCTTCCAGGAGAGCAACGCATTTCTGTTCTGAAGCTGGTGCCTGCAGGGACAGCAATTGCCAGCCTCCCACCAGGACACACACTGCTTAATTTGTGGCCACTGATTCTATTTCAGGAGCAGTTGGCCGTGCTGCCCTGAGCACCCAACTAGGACGCTGCAGCAGCCAGGCCAGCCCGAGTGTAAATAGGACTTCTCTCCTCTAAACACACGTCTCAAAATAGCAGCAAAGTCCATTCCAAAAGTTGCTGTTGCTACAGTCCTGGCTCCTTAGTGGGGCTTTCCCCAAGCTCAGGTCTGGCTCAGAAAGTTTGGGGGTGACTCAGCTACCAAAACTGCAGAAGCCAGAGAGAGCAGGCCATTTCTACATCCCACAGAACCCAGGGCTGGCAGCTTTGAATAGTCTGCTCTCTTTGTGTAGAGATTCCTGCCCTCCACCAAAAATAACCCCAAGACAAGATCTAAAGAAAGCCAGCGATGGTGGAATCTCCACAAGCCAGTACCTCAGGGTTCACCAGCTGATTTGTCACTCACTGGGCTAATGTTCTTTGAGTCAGGGCACGATTTACATCCAATTCCCTGATAAAGGCTGATTATGTATTTCTCTTCAACTGGACTCATTTGTTTTTAAAATCATGTTTGCTTATTATAGTTGTTGTTTATTAAACAAGAGATAAAGTGCTTAAATTTCACCTATATTTTCTGGTCACTATCTCTCCTTAGTCTACGTGTCATAGACTGGTAGCACTCACCAGCCCACAGGACTCACTGAAACCAACAAATGTGAGCATCAGAACAATGACAAATGAGCATGCAATTTAAAGGTTTTGCTAAAAGCTACATCCTATACATGTGCGTATATATAGATATGTGTGTGTGTGTGTGTGTGTGTGTGTGCATACACATATATAGTCAGGCTTCTTTCCATTTTTTACTATCTTACAGTTCCTGAACACAAAGAAAACTCTCCATACATAATTTAACACACACCATAATCTTTCTGCACTCAATTCTGCCTCTGGGTCACAATGAAGGATCGCTCATATTTGCTTTCAGCAGCTTAATTATTTGAGGGAAGTAACGGACAGGAATATTTCAAGTAACTTTGCCTTCTCTGCGCACTCCAGGGGTGTTATTGGTGGGGGTGGGAATCCAGGCAGGTACCTTAAGCAGCAGATGCACAGCACTACACGGCTGCACTGGAAAGAGTTTCAAGGCATTTTCTTTGTCTGTACATTTGGCTGGTTGAAATTCTTCACAACAGAAACAAATCTTGCCTTCACCTAAATCCACCTTAAGGGGAAAAGGTAGAACAATAATTTAATTATTAAAAAAAAAAAAGAATATGCTGGCTTCCGTACAGAGCACCAATCCTACAGAATGAGACATGGCAGGGTTCCACGGCAGGCAATGCCTCCATCAGTCAGGACAGGCTAGTGTGTGCTGTGGCAACGACCAAAACCAAAATTTTAGTGATTTACCCAACAAAGGTTATTTCCTAGATATGCTACACATCCGGTAAGCAGGGGACTCTGCTCATCAGACTCTCTTAGGGACCCAGATATATTTTTTAGTAGAAGTATGCCCCAAACATTACATGAAGCATGTTTATACTATAAAATTACTAGTTGTTTAGCTGAAATCCAAATTTAACTGGGAGTCCTGTAATTTTACCCATTAAGTCTGGCAACTCTAGCTAGAAGCTTCCTCTTGCAAATGACACTCATCACCTTAGCTCACAATTTCATTGCCAAAGCAAATCACATGGCCCCATCTAACTCCAAGAAGGCAGGGAAGTCCAATCTACCACACATCCGTAAGAAGCACATGGTATATTCTGTGAGCAGTAGCCCTAGACCATGTAGGCTTAAAAGGACCTCTTAGTTACATTTTCAGTATAGCCATAGATTCTTGTTGTTTTACTTGAGGTGATAACATCGCTGATGAGTAACTTCATGTACTTTTAGTGAGATGCTTTGCAAACTTTTGGTCACTTTTCCAGATTTTCCTTGAGTCAGGTTGTGAATATAGATAACATCTGATTTTGGTTAATAAGACCCATAATTTTAGGGCACAGTTTCAGTCTTACTTGCTCTGCTGCTTGAGTTATTGAAGTTGGCTATTCTATTTTGCCTAAAAGGAAAGGCTCTTCCATTAATCATTAAATTAATTAGGCAGCTTTGACTTTATTAATGGCAAAATTCTTCAGGAATCTTTAAGAATGACTGAACATCTGCAGTGTTTCAGTTGCTAAATGGTGAAAAAAAAAGACTTTTTTTCCTTATTTAATTAAGGTTTTTAAACTTGGTCCTTATAATACAATTCTTAGCCTAGATAGCTAAGAAAAAAATTCCACTACTGGATTATATAACATATTTTTTTTTGGTTTGGTTATAGATCCTCTTTCTTTTGAGGTGAAATTTATATACACACAAAAAAATTCACAAGCACACAGAAAAAAATTTACATACACAAATCTTAAGTGTACCATTCGAGAAATTTTGAGTAAAGCATACACCAGTGTAACCCAAACCCTCATCAACACATGGAATATTACCGTCTCTGGAGGAAATTCCCTCATGCTCCTTCTCCATCAGTCCCTGTCCCCACCCTCCCAGAGGCAAGCACTGTGCTGACGTTCTTCCCTCACAGATTAGTTCTGTCCTTTCTAGAACTCCATGGATTCTATAAGACTTTTCATGCTTTGTCCCGAAACCACATTGAAAGGGACGCATTATTATATCACACTTTGCTATAAATTCTTTCTCTGGTGTAAGGAATTGCATCTAGAGTCACCTCCATGGGCTCCATAATGTCTATCGATTCATCCCCACTGGGTTTCTATCCTTTCCTGGTTTTGCTGTGGAGACTGTCACCTCAGCAGTGTTCCCACACCTAAACCCATAACCCGACACACACACAGACAAGGCTGTTTCTGTGAGAATCTTTCTTCCCTCATCTCACAGCTTTGAAGATACATCTTGCTGCTAATATCTACGCCAGCTCTCACCTTCTAGAGGAAAACTACCTCGGCATTCTGACAGGCTTCCTCCGGGCAGGGTCTAGGCGGGTGGCAACTTTCTCTCCTCTCGGGGATCACTGGCTTTCTTTCTCTCTGCCCCCTCTCCCGTGATTAATAACAGCCCGTACACCGGACTAAAGTCAGCAGGTGAATATCGCTCCTTTAATATTCCTCCTTTCTCCTTTAAAGTCTCGAGCTGAGAACTTCCTCTTTTAATCCTAACAACAGACTGTGGGGGTGGCGGGCACGATAAAAAAATAAAAACACAAAAATACTAACAACACTATTTACTGGTAAGAAATAAGCAGCTAGTGGAGATGACTCTGTTGGTGTACGTGAGCTCCGCTCCTCCCAACGGGAACCAAAGTCACTTTCTTCAACATCACGCAGTGCGATTTTTATTTCTTGTATTTGGTGCAAGCCTCGCCATCTTACTTGAGGCCTCTACTTCCCTCAGATAATACGAGGTGTCTTCTTACAAAGGAATCCCTTCCCACGCAAGTCCATTACTGACACAAGGCGCTCAGCGAGAAACCAGCCCGTGTGGGCTGAGCACCCCTGGCTATGCTGTGTCACTCACATAACACTGGATGTCTAAGCACACAGAAACTTCAGCTGTCTGGAACCTTTGGGGTGAGCCAGTCTGGATAGCAAAATTCTCCAGACGGGTGAAAGTAATCCCTTTAAACAAGACTATTTGAAAGTTTAATCATTATACAAATGATCATGAATATCAATTACTTTGCCCACTGGATACAAGGAAGCCCTGAGGCTCTGTGCAAAATGATTCGAGGCAAATGTGCATCGTGTGTTCCTTGTTCTCTTTGTTCCTGAGCCTTGCCAAATCTAACTTTCACCTTTGTTCTTAATCCCATTTCTGCCCGATATTTCTAAAGACTTACTGTAACTGCTCTTCAATCTCTTTAACCTATCCACAAACAAACCTGCAAAAGTCTCCCCAATTCTAAATGATAAACATCCCCCCTTCCACCTTGACACTGTTACCTGAAGCTGTCAGACCCTTGTCTTCCTTCCTCCATCTTCCAACACTATGGTTCTCAACCCTAGCTGCACATTAGAATTTTCTGGATAGCTTTTTAAAAATAACACCACAATCTTTAGCCATCAGGAAACTGCAAATTAAAGTAATGAGGAGCTCTCACTTTAGCGTCACCAGATTGGCAAAAAATTAAAGAGAAAGAAACACTTTTTGCTGGTGGAGAGGTAGACAGCCACTAGCAGAAATGTGTGTCTAAGCCCATTAATAAAGGAATTGACCACTCATTTTTAATTAAAAAAAATTTATTTTCCCAACTATTTTGGAAAACTGTTTAGCACCACATGGCCCAGAAATTCCATGCTTAGGTATAATATTTATTAAAGAGAAATGAAAACAGGCCCCTCCAAAAACCTATATAAAAATATTCACAGCAGCTTAGTTCATAAAACCCCCAAATTGGAAACAATCCAAATGTCCATCAACAGGGGAATGGATAAAACAAATTGTGGTATTTTTATACAATGAAATACCGTTCTGCAAAAAAATTAAAAATCAAACAATTGATACAATATATAAACATGGATGAATCTCAAAAACATTACACGGAGCAAAATAAGTCAGACACAAAAAGGTACATGCCATATGACTTCACCTATATGAAGTTTCAGAACAGGCCAAACTAATCTATGCTGAAAGAACAGGATCAGTGGCTGCCTATGACAGAGACCACCTGAAAAGGGACACCAAAGAACTTTCTAGGGTGATGGAACTGTTTTAGATCTTGCTTAGAGTATAAGCTGAGAGTACACATTTGTCAAAATTAGCGTATACATTGATCAAAAGTCAGTGAGCTGTACTCTTAAAATGTGTGCCTTTCACTTAACTTTTACCTTGATGTTTAAAAAATGGATAAAATCATGAAATGGTTGAATTTATGATAATAAATGAGACACGCAGGAAAAAAGATACACTGCTAAGCACAATCCCTTGTCCTGGGAACCTACTCGAGTCACTTAGGACGAAAAGCCTCCATGAGGATATGGAGAATAGTATTCATGGCAGCATTGTTTCTACTGGCCAAAATCCAAGCCACAAGAGATAAGAACAAAATAGAAAACTAACTTATTCCAAGAAAATAAGGGTCTATCTAGTATACCTTTAAATGATATAACTTTAAGTGAGAAAAACAAAATACAGGGAAGTATATACAATACATCCCATTCTTAAAAAAAAAAATCATGAATAACTTCATCCTATACATATTTATATAAGAGTATATGATTAAAATACTATGAAATAAGATTTCATCAGCTTGTTATTATGGATTTGGGGTGAGTCATGTGGGTGGAAAGGGAAAGCGGAGAGAAGAGCCTCCCCGCTTCCCTCAAAGGACTTTGTCAATAGCTTCTCTAATGAAAAGCAATTATGGTATAATCCTGTTGATTACAATATGATCTCATTGTGTGTGTTATTATGCATAAACAGATACATAAAATATGGCTAAATGGTTAACTGAGCTATCCCAGAATAGTGGAAATTCAAATGATTTTTTTTTTTTTTAGACAAGGTCTTGCTCTGCCACCCAGGCTAGAGTGCAGTGGCATCATCATAGCTCACTGCAACCTCAAACTCCTGGGCTCAAGTAATCCTCCTGCCTCAGCCTCCTGAGTAGCTAGGACTACAGGTGCATGCCACCATGCCAAGCTAATTAAAAAAAATTTTTTGTAGGTATGGGGTCTTGCTATGTTGCCCAGGCTGGCTTTGAACTCCTGGCCTCAAACAATGCTCCCATCTTGACCTCCCAAAGCACTGAGATTACAGGCGTGAGCCACTGTGCTTGGCCAATTCAAGTGATTTTTGAGGTCTGTCCTATACATTTATGGCTTGCCCAAATTTCAAAAATTATATCATTAGAAATAATCACAGATTTGGTTTGTTGGTGGGAAAAAATTTGAATTAAAAATACACTTAATGAAAACCATCTATCGGATAAGGAGTTAACATGCAGAATATATAAAGAACTCCTAAAATTCAACAAAAACAAAATAACCTGATTTAAAAATAGGCAAAGGACTTGCATAGACATTCCTCCCAAGAAGACATACAAATGACCAACAAGCACATGAAAAGATGTTCAATGTCACTAATCATTAGGGAAATGCAAATCAAAACCACAATGAGATATCATCTTATACCCATTAGGATGGTCACTATCAAAAAATAAGAAGATAACAATGTCAGTGAAGTGTGGAGAAATTGGAACTATTGTGTACTATCGGTAGGAGTATGAAATGGTGCAGCCACTATGGAAAACAGTATGGAAGTTCCTCAAAAAAACTAAAAACAGAATTAACATATCATTAAACAATCCCACTTCTGGGTATATACACAAAAGAATTAAAACCAGTATCTCAAAGAGATAGTTGCATACCCACGTCATTGCAGCATTATTCATAACAGCCAAGAGACGAAACCAACCTAAATATCCATCAACGGATAAGTGGATAAACAAAATGTGTCATTTACAATGGAATATTATTCAGTCTTATAAAAAGGGAATTCTAACACGTTACAATATGGATGAAACTTGAAGATGTTGTGCCAAATAAAATAAGCCAGTCACAAAAGGATAAATACTGTGTGATTTTACTTGTATAAGGTACCTATAGAAGCCAAATTCACAGAAACGGAAAGTGGAGTGGTGATTGCCAGGGCTTGGGTGGAGGGGAGGATGGAAAGCTGTTGTTTAATGTACACAGTTTCGGTTTTGCAAAATGAGAAGTGTTCTGGAGATTGGTTGTACAACAATGAGAATATACTTAACACTACTGAACTGTACACTTAAAAATGGTTAAGATGGCAAATTTTAAGTTATGTGCATTTTACCACAATTAAAAATGTTTTTAGGCTGGGCATGGTGGCTCACGCCTGTAATTCTAGCACTCTGGGAGACTAAGGCAGGAGGATCACTTGAGCTCAAGAGTTCAAGACCAACCTGAGCAAGAGCAGGACGTCATCTCTACTTAAAAAAAAAAAAATTACTTTTAAAATTGAGATGGTACAGGTCTCCAAGCTCTTTTTCACAATTCTGAAATCCAAAAAGCTCTGAACACTGGAAGTTTTGATTCCAGCCTGCTGTCCCAGACTCCACTAGTGTGCTACATAAAAAATGGTAGATGCACCATATTCATCTTCTAAAATTGGAAAAACTCTAAATTCTGACACACACCTGGCCTCCAAGGATTTCAGATGAAGGACTGTTGACCTGTATTCAGAGAATATCCATTTTTCCTTTTTAGATGAGGGCAGACAGAGATTGATTGTGGACACCTGACCCATCTAATCACTAACAGTGCATTATATTACCATGGTTCTGGGGTTACGCTGGCCCTGCTTTGGAAAAAATCATTGACAACCTGAGTGGAATTATTAGCAGGCAGCTCTTTGTTTTGTTTTTTCACTTCCTTTTACCAATTTCGGGTTTTGCTGCAGGACGGTTGCCTGGTGCTGACTATTGCTAGTCATGCCAGGAACACCAGACAGGCCAGGATCTGCCGGGATGCACAGTGACGTTTTAGGACCGCTTACCAGATCACACCTGGGCACGCTGGACACAAACTGGGCCCCTTGGCAGCCTAGGATAAATCCAGCAAGATTTAGGAGGACACAAACCACAGAGAGCAGCACAAAGAGGTTTACCTGAAACGGCAAGACAATGGGTAGTTAGAAAAAGATGACAGCTAAATCCATAGTTTTGTCTGAATAAAAAAAAAAAAACTCTCATTCTCTTCCAAGAGGAAACTTAAAAAAAAAAAAAAGTCACGAGTGCATTTTTAATGTATTAACTTTTCTAACATTTTAGAATTGTTTAAATTGTGCTGAAGAATGTCATTGACTCTCATCTCAATAAATGCAAGTCCCTATTTTTTTCCCTCTTTGCAAATAGTTCTTACTCTCTTGTCTTTTGTCTCTACATTACACTAAGCCCTGGCTATTTCCTCCTTGAGTCATTTTAATTTTTTTGGGATCAACACTAAGCAGACAAATGGAGAACTCTGGAATGTACGTGGAACCCAGGAAAATCAAGGAGCTCAGAGCCATTACAATCCAGAAATCACACTCCACAAATGAACATTAAGATGGATCTTTTTTCAGTTCAGAACAGTTTAAGTAGCAAAGAGTAAGTGTACAACAAAGATCTTCCATGTACATTTGCCCAAAGTTAAATAGTACAAATATTATTCCAAATAATTGAAACTTGACAGTAGTCAACCAAGAAGTCAATATTTAGTAAAATTAGAGACTATACAAGCTTTTCAATTTGAGAGCTATGATTATTATAAATATAAAACCTTATCACAAATACAAAAGCAAATATAAAAGACTAGAGCCAATGATTATCAGGGTTGGCACCAAGCACCAATTCGGTAGCTGGTATGTCTGATTTGGCTGATAAATGAGTTCACATATGAACTCTAATGGAGAAACCTTGTTCTTTAACTACTGTTGTTATTCCAAGTCAAGCTTGAAAGCATCTCCCCAGACCATTTCATGAGTACAGATTTAACATCACATGATGCCACTTTTCCTAGGGAGAACTCCTTTTTTTCTCCAAGAGAAGTCTAGCTTCTTTTATTATTAATTTGTACATATCCTGTCATCGAATCTTTGGGAAAATGCTAGCAGCGGGTGCTGTTGTGACTGTTTCCCCGGCTGGATTCCTCAGCATCTATAGGACTAGACTTGAACAGCATGTAGCATATGTCCCCTCTTGTACTATATCATTCATGACTATGCCAAAGCTTCTTGGAAAAGGAGAATGCATAATTGGCGAAGGACAGAACATGATCCTCCCACATGGGCTTCTTTTACACACTGGCAGTTTGGCAGTTGCTATCCAAAGAGATCTAATATAGCTGGATCTTCACTCCCAACAACACAATCATTGTTACTATGCAGAAGTCTTGAACTTTCCTTTGGAAAAAAATTTTTAATGCAATATGAGATGCCTTGAAAAGAAATTGTGATTACAACCTTTATGTCCACCAGCACACCACTAAAAATTAACATCATCAAATATAAAACAGGTGAGTGTCCATTACTCCCAACACTGGACCGCAAATCTCTTCATGAAAATCTTAAATCTAGCTCATCAAAGGACACAGTTAAGAAATAAACAGGCAAAACCACAGACTGGTAAAAAATATTTTCATGCATACATTGAACAAACAACCTGTACTAAGAATACACAAATAACTCCTCAACTCAATAATAAAAAGATAAGCAATCCAATCAAAAACTGGGGCAAAAGACTTGAAGAGATATCACACACACACAAGATATAAGAATGGCCAATAGTGTGGTTTGGCAGCACATGTACTAAAACTGGAACACTACAGAGAAGATGGGCATGGCCCCTGTGCAAAGATGACCTGCAAGTTCAAAAAAAAAAAAAAACAGAAAAGAAAAGAAATGGCCAATAGGAACATGAAAAGGTGCCCATTTTACCACTTCACACCAACTAAAATGGCTAAAATTTAAAAGACTAATAATATCAACTGTCAGGGAAGAGGAGCACTTTGCTTGTGCAAGTGTTCAAACATTACAGTTTCTTAAAAATTAAATATAAATCTTCCATGCAGAAGAACTCCAAATAATTCCCTACTTCTTAAGTGTGGGCTGCACAGGGTGATTTCTATCCAAAGAATAGAGCATAAAAAGGGAAGAGGGAGTAACTTTCCAGTGGAGAAACCTGACAAACACTGCATCAGCCAAGGTTAACATCAGTGTTCAGAAGTCATGTCTATCCCATGTGCCCTTGATACGATGTGAAGAAAATAGCACTTTACCTCTGTGGGCTTCCTCCTCAACGCTCACAATGACCTCAGTCTAATTATGAGAAAAACATCAGACAACCCCAATTGAGGTAAACCCTATAAAATACCTGATGAGTACTCCTCAAAACTGTCAAGGTCATGAAAAACAAGGAAAGTCTGAGAAACTGCCACAGCCAAGAGCAGCCTAAGGAGACTGGATAACTAGATGTAATATGACATCCTGGATGGGATCTTGGGCAGAAAGAGGACATTAGGTGAAAATGAAGGAAATTTAGAGAGTAATGGACTTTAGCTGATAATAACGTATCAATACTGATTCACTAATTATGACAAATGTACCATACTAATGTAAGATGTCAATAATAGAGGAAACCCAGTGTGGAGATATTGGACTTCTATGTTCTATCTTTGCAATTTTTGTACAAATCTGAAACTATTCTAAAATAAAAATTTTATTTTAAAAACTGAAAAACAATTGAGTGTATACCTACCCTATATTTTGCAATTCCATGTCTAGGAATGGACCCAGAGAAGTGCAATTGTCTGCAAAAAGACTTATAGAAGAATGTTTACAGAAGCTTTATTCATATTAGACCAAAAGGAAAAAGAACTCAGTGTCCAACAAAAGAATGAATAAACCAGTTGCAGTGTATTCAAACAATGACATCTTTCAGCAATAAAAAGGAAGAAACTACTAATGCAAAACAATAATATGAAGTTCAGAAAGATTACATTGAGTGACTAAAGGAACTTGGCATTCTTCTCCTCCATAAGGAAGAACCAAAATGGTGAGAAGATGATCCTACTTCGAACAGAAAATCCAAGAGAGAACACTGAATTTAGCAGAGAAGTGACTGAGAACTCTTGAGGCAGGAAAGCAGAGGGAGGCAAGGCAGCCAGCCCAGCCAGAATTGGCTGGGAGTCCCCAGAGAGGCTCCCTAGTGCAGGGAAAGGGTAAGTGAGAGATTGCTATCGGTCTACATTCCCACTGCAGACTGCTGCAGTCCTACCATGGAGCAACCTCTTAACCCTAAAAGGCTCTGAGACCAGTATAGAGAGCTGTCTAGAGTCCACATGACAACATTGCTCCAGAGAGGAAGCTCATGCTGGGTCCCACGCACCCCCTCAGACCCAAGCAGCTGCAGTACAATGCCATTTTGAAAGCCCAAGCCCTACCAGACTGCATCTTGTCCTGGGGCCCAACAGTCCCTGCACCTCCACATCCCTAGAACACCACTGACATCGTCCCATGTCTACCCAGAGGGCTGTAGTGGCACGACACTGGTTGGACCCAGTAGTGCAGCAGGGTCCCCAGCACTCTAGCCCACATAATGTCCTACACTCTGGGGGACATGTGGTGTAGTGTACTGTGGAGGCTGCCCCCAAGACAAAGGGAACTAAAGGATGTGCTCCCCAGAGCCTGAGAGTTGCTTGCCTGGGACTGCTGTCACTGACAGCAACCCTATCCCCACACCCCACAGCAGGAGGGCCACCACTCACATGCACATATCCTGAGGACAAGCTCTCCCTGCCCACCACCACCACTGCTGCTGCCACCCAAGCATGCCACCTGGGGACATGATGATCACCCCACCCTGATGGTAACTCTGGGTACATGTACACATCACCAGGGGGCCTAACAACAGGCCCAGAACACCTGTTGCTGATACCAAAGCATACCATCCAGAGGCCTGCAGATTGCCCCTCCCCAACCACCAACACTGGTATCTGTGCACTCCTCCTGGGAGCATGAGGATGGGCTTATCCTAGGCTGCTGCCACCACCATCACCAACACCTACTGGCATGTGACAGTTAGGGGCCTGGGGACTGGCCTGCCCAGTCCATCACAGCCACCACTGACACAACTGTATGCTGTCTGGGACCTCAAATGTTATCCCACCACCACTACCACCATTGCCCATGCCATGCACACTGCCCAGGGGTCTGAGGACCCACCCACCCAGCCAGCCCACTACTGCCACTTCTGCCATCCAAGCAAGCTGCCTAGATGCCTAAGAATTGGTCCACCTGGACCCACCAACACTAGTGCCCATGTATATTGCCTGAGGGCCCAAGGATAGGCATGCTCAGACTGCTGCTGCCACCACTGGGGCTAGAGAACTGGCCCACCTGGCATTCCTGTCCCCAGCAAAGCCTTACCACACCTTCCATTAACTGAAGCCTATGTCACTGAGGAAGTCACAGATACCACTGATGCTGTTTATAGCCAAAGAAATCATATGGACACTACACTACTGCATGCACAAAGAATCAAAGCTAAAGTGCCTAATCAACCAACACTATAGATACAACTACAGAAAAAAGCCTTCTTCTACAAACAATTGGAAGAAGCAACTGTTATACCAAATGCACAGATAAACATAAGGACACAAGAAACATGTAAAAGCAAGGAAATATGATACCTGCAAAGGAGTACAATAATTCTCTAGCAATATATTCCAATGAAAAAGAAATTAATGAAATGCCTGAAAAAGAATTCAAAATAATAATAGTAAATAAGCTAAGTGAGATACAAGAGGATACAGATAAACAATACAAAGAAATCAGAAAGATAATTCAAGATATGAATGAGAAATTCACCAAAGAGATAGATACCATAAAAAAAGAACCAAACAGAAATCCTGGAACTGAATTTCATTCAATGAATGAAATAAAAAATACAATCAAGAGCTTCAACAATAGACTAGATAAAGCAGAAGAAAGAATTTAAGAATGTAAAGGCAGGTCTTTTGAATTAAACCAGGCAGACAAAAATAAAGAAAAAAGAATGAAGAAAGGTTATGTGACATGTGGAACACCATAAAGTAACCAAATATAGGAATTTGGGGTGTTCCAGAAGGTTAAGAGAAGGGCAAAGGCATAGAAAATCTATTTAACAAAATAATAATTGAAAATTTCCCAAGTCTAGCAAGAGACTTAGACATCTAGATATAGAAAGTTTAGAGATCCTCAAATAGGTATAATTCAAAAAGGTCTTCTACCTGGCACATTATAGTCAAACTGTCAAAATTCAAAGACAGAATTCTAAACATAGCAAAAGAAAAGCATCTGGTCAAATATAAGTGGATCTCTAATAGACTAACAGTGGATTTCTCAGCAGAAACCTTACAGGCCAGGAGAGAATGGACTGATATATTCACAGTACTGAAAGAAGAAAAAAACTACCAGCCAAGGATCTATACACAGCAAAGTTATCCTTCACAAATGAAGGAGAAATAAAGCCTTTCCTAGACAAGTAAAAACTGACAGTATTCACCACCACCGGATCAACCCTACAAAAAATGCTTAAGGGAGTCCTACACTTGGAAGCAAAAGAATGATATCTACCATTTGAAAACACACAAAAGTACAAAACCCACTGTTAGAGCAAATGCACATGTAAGGAAGAGAAAGGACTCAAATGTTATTACTTCGAAAAACCACCAAACCACAAGTATAAACAATAAGAGAGAAAGAAATGAATAAAGGATATACAAAACAACCAGAAATCAATTAATAAAATGACAGGAATAAACCCTCACATATGAATAACAACATTGAATGTAAATGAATTAAACTTTTCATTTAAAAGATACAGACTGGATGAATGGATTAAAAAACAAGACCCAACTATAGGCTGCCTACAAGAAATTCACATAAACTGAAAGTAAAGGAACAGAAAAGGATACTCCATTCAAACAGAAACCAAAAGCAAGCAAGAATAGCTATACTTACATCGGATAAAACATAATTCAAGTCAAAAACATAAAAACAAAGGTCATTATATAATAACAAAGGTATCAATTCAGCAAGAGGATATAACAATTCTGAACATTTATGCACCCAATACAGGAGCATCCAGATATATAAAGCAAATATCATTAGATCTACAGGGAGAGATAGACTCCAGTACAATAATAGTTGGGGATTTCAACATCCCACTCTCAGCATTTGACAGACCACCTAGACAGAAAATTAACAAAGAAACATTGCATTTAAACTGTACTTTGGCCCAAATAGTCTTAACATTTAAAGATTATTTCATCTAACAGCTACAGAATACACATTCTTTTCATCAGTACATGAAACATTCTCCAGGATAGATCCTAGCTAGGTTAGAACACAACACAAGTCTTTCAACAATTTTTTCAAAATCAAAATCATATCAAGTATCTTCTCAGACCACAATGCAATAAAACTATGAATCAATAACAAGAAGAACTTTGGAAATTGTACAAATATGTGGAAATTAAACAACATGCTCCTGAATGACCAATGGGTCAATGAGGAAATTAAGATGGAAATCAGAATATTTCTTGAAACAAATGAGAATGGAAACACAACATACCAAAACCTATGGGATACAGAAAAAGCAGTGTTAAGAGGGAATTTAACATAATAGCAATAAATGCCTACATCAAAAAATTGGAAAGATTTCAAATAAACAACCTAATGATGCATCACAAGGAACCAGAAAAGAAGAAATCAAATCCAAAATTAGTAGAAGGAAAGAAATAATAAAGATCAGAGCAGAACTAAACAAAATAGATACTTTAAAAAACAAAAGATTAATGGAACAAAAAGTTGTTTTTTTTGACAACATAAACAAAATTGATAAACCACAAGATAGATTAACCAAGAAAAAAAGAGAAGACTCAAATAAACAAAATCAGAAATGGAAAAGGAAGCATTACAACTGATACCACAGAAATACAAAAGATCATTGGAGAATATTATAAGCAACTATACGCTAACCAACTGGAAAACCCAGGGGAAACAGACAGATTCTGGGACACATGCAATCTACCAAGATTGAATCAGGATGAAATAGAAAACCTGAACAAACCAATAACAAGTCATGAGATTGAATCACTAATAAAAAGTCTCCCAGCAAAGAAACACACAGAACCAGATGGTTTTACTGCTAAATTCTACCAAAACTTACAAAGAACTAACATCAATTCTTCCCAAATTATTCAAAAACACTGAAGAAAAGGGAATTCATCCAAACTCATTCCACAAGGCCAGCATTCCGCTTATGCCAAAACCAGAGAAGGATACAACAACAAAAAAAGAAAGCTATGGGCCAATATCCCTGATGAATATAGACACAAAAATCCTTGACAAAATACCAGCACACCAAATCCAACAGCTCATCAAAAGATAATACACCATCATAAAGAGCGATTTATCCCAAGAAGGTAAGGATGGTTCAATATATGCAAATCAATAAGTGTTATACATCACATCAACCGTATGAAGGTCAAAAACCATATGATCATCTCAATAAATGTAGAAAAAGCATTTGGTAAAATTCAACTTCCCTTCAAAATAAAAACTCTCAATCAACTTGGCATAGAAGGAATATACCTCTACATTATAAAGAGAATATATTACAACCCCACACCTAATATCATACTAAATGGGGAAAAACTGAAAGCCTTTTCTCCAAAAACTAGAACAAGACAAGGATGTCTACATTCACCACTCCTATTTACCAGGGTACTGAAAATCCTAGCCAGAGCAATGAGGCAAGAGAAATAATAAAAGTCATCCAAATTGGAAAAGAGGCAGTAAAACGGTCCCTCTTTGCAGATCACATCTTAAATTTAGAGAAACCTACTCCACCAAAAAACTCTTAGGTCTGACAAACAAATTCAGTAAAGTTTCAGGATACAAAATCAACATACAAAAATCAGTAGTATCTCTATACACCAATAACAAACTAGCTGAAAAAGAAATGAAGACAGCAATCTCATTCACAATAGCTACAAAAAATAAGATACTTAGGAATAAATTTAACTAAGGAGGTAAAAGACTTCTACAAGGAAAATTACAAAACACTGATGAAAGAAACTGAAGAGGACACAAACAAATGGAAAGAAATCCTATGTTCATAGATTAGAGAATTAATATTGTCAAAATGACCATATTCCCCAAAGCAATCTATAGATTCAATGAAACCGCTATGAAAATATCAATGACATTTTTCACAGAAATAGAAAAGCAAGCTGGGCATAGTGGCTCATGTCTGTAGTCCCACCTATTCAGGAGGTTGCGGCAGGAGGCCAGGAGTTCAAGATCAGCCTGAGTGATATAGTGAGACCTCATTTCCAAAAAAAGAAGAAGAAGAAGAAAGAAAAAGAAAAACAATCCTAAAATTTGTATGGAACCAAGAAAGAGCCCACATAGCCAAAGCAATCCTGAGCAAAAGAATGATGCTGGAGACATTACACTACCTGACTTCAAAATTTATTATAATCAAAACAGCATGGTATTGGTATAAAAACAGACATATAAACCAATGGAACAGAATAGAGAACTAAGAAATAAATCCACATATTTACAGCCAACTGATTTTCAACAAAGGCTCCAGGAACATACACACAGTCTCTTCAATAAATGGGGCTGGGAAAACTGTATATCCACATGCAGAGCAATGAAACTAGATCCCTATCTCTCACCATATTCAAAAATCAACTCAAAATGGATTAAAGCCTTAAACACAAGACATGAAACTATAAAATTACTTGAAAAAAACATAGAGAAACACTGTAGGACATTGGTCTAGACAAAGATTTTATGGCTAAGACCTCAAAAGCACAGGCAACCAAAACAAAAATAGACAAATGGGACAATATTAAACTAAAAAGCTTCTGCACAACAAAAGAAATAAGCAACAGAGTGAAGAGACAATATCTTGAATTGGAAGAAAAGTTTATAAACCATTCATCCAGCAAGAGACTAATATCCAGAATATATAAGGAACTCAAACAACTCAATAGCATGAAAACAAATAATCCCATTAAAAAGTGGGCAAAGGATCTGAATAGACATTTCTCAAAAGAAGACATACAAATGGCCAACAGGTATATGAAAAAATGCTCAACATCATTAATTATCAGAGAAATTCAAATCTATACTACAATGAGATATCATTTTACCCCATTTAGAGTGGCTATTACCAAAAAGACAAAAAATAACATGCTGGAGAGGATGCAAGGGAAAAGGAACTCTCATACACTGTTAGCGGGGATGTAAATTATAATAATATAGCCATTAGGGAAAACAGTATGGAGATTTCGAGAAAAAATAAAAATAGAACTACCACACAATCCAGCAATCCCACTACTGGGTATTTATTCAAACGAAAAGAAATCAGTATATCAAAGGGATACGTTCACCCCCACATTTATTGCAGCACTATTCACAATAGCCAAGATATGGAATCAACTTAAGTGTCCATTAATGGATAAATGGATAAAGAAAATGTGGTATATATACACAATGAAATTTTTATGTGGCCATAAAAAAGAATGAAATCCTGTCATTTGCAGCAACATGAATGAAAGTGGAGGTCATTATATTTAGTGAAATAAGCCAGGCACAGAAAGACAAATATTGCATGTTTTCACTCAGATGCGGGAGCTAAAAATGTCAGTCTCGTGGAGGTAAAGAGCAGAATGATAACCACCAGAGGCTGGGAAGGGGGTGAGGGTGGGGAGCAGTGGGTTCAAACATACAGTTAGGTAGAAGATGTAAGTTCTAATGTTTCATAGCAGAGTAGGGTCACTGCAGTTAACCGCAATGTATTGTATGTTTCAAAATAGCTAGAAGAGATGACTTGAAATGTTCCCAACACATAAAAATGATAAATCCTTGAGGTAATAGATACCCCAAATACCCTGACTTGATCATTACACATTCTATGCAAAATATGACATGTATACCATAAATATGTATAATACAAATATTATGTATCAATAAAGAAATATTCCATTGAGCAAAATAAGCCAGAAAGTGTATGATTTCATTTATGTAAAGTTCAGAACACACAAAAATCTATAGTGATAGATATTAGAAGAGTGACTGCCTATTTGGGATAGGGAGGGAGAAGACTGATCGAAAAGAGACATGAGGAGATTTTTTTGAGTTATAAAAATGTCCTATGTCTTGTTTTGGGTGGTGGTTATCAACAATATCTGGGACAGGGAAGAATTTCTTATATTTCTTATAATGTCATTATTTTGCCTTTTAAAAAAATCATTGCAGGTGATTTGAGTTTCTCTTTGTGGAAAGCACCTGATTTTGTATTCAGGCAACCGGATTTAAATTCAGACTTTCCCACTTGTTTGCTGTGATGCCTTAGGCAACCTCTGGGACACTCACTTTTCTCATCCATTAAATGGGTCTATCTTCCTACCTACCTCACAAGATTATTGAGAGAATCACAGAAAATTATGTACATGAAAGTCCTTTGTCAACTGCAAAATGCTATGCAGTTTTATTATTACTAATAATGGGCATGAACAGCTTGTTATTACAAAGTGAATTTCAAAAAAAAATGAATTTCACTAGGTCTGGTACCAGCATTTCATTCTTTCTCTTGTGACTCGCCAGAATTTATGGCAGCTGGAGAGAATCTTCAAATTGTAAGAATAATCTGCAGGTGCACTGTTTCTAAAACTTCTCCGAAAAGAATGATTTCTGCAGCCTACTTTAGGAACTTGCTCCACGTGGGACCGCTGACTGACATTTGTGTGCGGGATGTGGCTGTTTGTTTCACCAGAGCTCCTCCCCAGCCTTCACCAGTGGGATGGCTGACCGACGCAGACTGTGTCAGTGGGGCTCCTTCGCCCTCTGGTCTCCAGTGGAGCTCAGCCAATGGGGAGCCCTGGCAGGAGACCACGGGGAGGGAGGAGAGTGAGGTTGGGGATGTCATTCCAGTTCCTTCTCTGCTGGCTGTGCCCCTCCATGGAAAGCCACAGGTCCTCTCAGGGGCTCTCTTAACATGAGTCTGACTTTCGGATTCTGGCAACCACGCTTCTCCTTCTTTCAGGCTTAGGGAAGGTTAATAGCTTCGCCATTCCCTACACTCTGCACACACCTTTCTGAATCATCCTTTTATTAACCTCTCATCAAATTATAATTGTATTGTGCCATCTGTTTCCCACTGGGAGCCTGACTGATATAACTTCTCTACAAAATTTTTCCTTGTATTTAATCTTAATTTTTTCTGCTCTTTAAGCCCCATTCCTATTGTTCTCACCTCAAGTTAATCATCATCTGCCCAGTGAAGTGAACACTATGGGTTACTGTTAACTGAATTCTACTGAAACTGATTCATCATTGGGATTTACTCTCAAGAAAATTGCTGGAGCCCAAGAGTTCGAGGCTGCAGTGAGCTATGATGACACCACTGTACTCTAGCCCAGGCAACAGAGTGAGATCCTGTCAAGAAAGAAAGGAGGGAAGGGAAGGAGGGAGGGAGGGAGGGAGGAAGGGAGGGAGGAAGGAAGGAAGGAAGGAAGGAAGGAAGGAAGGAAGGAAGGAAGGAAGGAAGGAAGGAAGGAAGACCCCAGAGTCTTTCTAGAACGTGCATTTTAGATCAAGACAGCTGGTGAGAGCCAAAAAGTGGAAGGCTTGCCCCACATTGCCCTGTGATCTTTAAGGGTAAGATACAAAATCCAAGATCCAAAGAGTTAGTCTTCTCAAAAGACTGGCAACCTGAGTTAAGCCTTCTCTGCTTTTCATTTCATTTTTTGTTACTAACTTGAATCGTGAGTAGTTTATGATACTTATGCTAGGTGCCTTTATGCAAAAGGTATTATGTTTTTCAATTTAGTATTTGGTATTCACCCTCAGCTCTGAACTCTTGCAATTGTGCTCCCAGTTCATTCCAGATATCAATTAAGTAAATTAATAAAAGAATGTGTGATGAATCTGAGGCTATCAAGAAGCAACATTTCCTTCAATTTGCCTATTGCTACCTGTTAAAAGTTCCTTATAATCCCTATCACATAATATCATTAAATAATTATGTTTATCACAGCTTGGTATTGTTGAGTATCTTTTTTGATACAAGATTTCATTCTCTAAATAGGCTGACCTTTCCCTACTGCCTGAGGACTTTAATTTTGCTCCTTACTTCCCCACTGCTCCAAGCTCAAGTGTGACTTAAACTCCCTATGCATGTTTAAATAAATAAGTAGCTCCAGTAATCGTGGGAAGGCAGAATACTTTAAAAGTGAGTAGGTTTAAGGTGGTGAATTGAGCACAAGCATTTAGCTCTACTAGTTCCTGAAAACCCACTAAAATGGCAGAAAAGGTAAAATTTTAAGTGCAGGAATCCTGAAGGACAGAGAGAATATTAGAACAGCAACAAAATTTTGGAAATTATAAAGCTGGTGGACAAGTGTGAATTGACTCAGTGGTCCTGAGAAGACTGAATCCCACGACAGCCATGAGGACAGCCAAAACTCAGTAGGATCTACTCTTCAGAATCCCCAAATGTTCAGAAACGGGTGGCACCAGATACCTCTGGAAATAAAAGTGAACCTAAAATTAGGACAGACTGAGAGTCTATTGAAGGAAAATTAAAAACAGCACAACCACTATGGAAAATGATCAGCAGTTTCTAATAAACATATACCACCCTATGACCCAGCAATCCCACTTCTAGGTATACACCTAACACAAACAAGTGCATATATCCACAAAAAGACATGGACAAGAATGATCACAGTAACTTGTTCATAATGGCCAAAAACTGGAAAAACCCAAATGCCAATTACAAAAGAATGGATGAACAATTTATAGTATACTCAGCAATAAAACAAACCACTCATGCATATAACAACATGGATGAATCTCAGAAACATTATATTGAGCAAAAAAGGCCAGACACAAAAGTGCACGTACTATATGATTCTGCATAAAGTTCAAGAACGCATAAAACTAACCTACAGTAGAAAAAAATCAGAACAGGGGTTAACCCTAAAGGAAGGGAGGGAAATTGACCAGGAAAGGGCATAAGGGAACTTTATAAGATACTGGAAAAGTTTTGTATCTTGACCTGAATGAGGATTATACAGGTGTACAAGTGTACAACTCTTGGGCTTCAGCAAGCTATGCATTTAAGACTTGTGCATCTTACAGTATATAAATTGTCCCTTTAAAAATGTCAGTTAGAACTCCTGATTCCTTTTTCTGACCACAGATGTAGACCCAGAAGAAAATATTTCCTCCACCACAGCTAAAGACCGAAAGATTGTTCTTTGGAGAGCCAAAATTCTACAAAATTTTAAGAGAGAATTCCAATTTAGAATTCTATATTCAACTAAAATTATTAAGTTTGAGTAGAATAAAAATGTTTTTCTGATTTTGCAATTTATATACAATTTTTTAAAAATGTGTTTCTCATGCACCCTTTTCTTGGAAAGTTACTAGAGGATGCTCCACCAAAATGAGAGGGAACTGAGAAAAAAAAGAAGCTATGGAATCCAGGAAACAGAGATCCAACCCAAGAGAGAGGTAAAAGGAATTCCCCAGCATAATGGTGAGATGGGGATAAAGATGACGTTCCTCAGTGGGCCTACTGGGCAGCCAGCCCAGACAGAGCAAGGCAGAAGGCTCCAGGCGGGAATCTTCTGAGAAGATGGAAGTGAGAGAAAATCCAGCGGATGTGCTTGAATATCTGGAAAAGAGACTTAAACCATGAGAGGAAAGTTGACATTTGAATCAATGATGGATATACAGAAAAACTAAGCAAATGGGGAAGGAAAGACCATTGCTAATTTGAGAAAAAATAAAATACTTTACAGGAGTTAATTATAATATCTTCACTGTGGTGATGATTCCTTGGATGGAGATATATGTCAAAAGATATCAAATTGCACACTTAAGTATGTGCAGTTTATTCTGTGTAAATTATACATTGATAAAGCTGTTTTTTAAAGAAAAAAATGCTTTACAGGAGAGGAAAAGTAATAGTTAAAATAAAGTAAATATTGAATTTTGTTCTGACCACAATCAAGATATTGAGAGAAGGAATATAAAAAGTACGTAGTGGACAAGTGGGAGTATGTGAAGTGCTGTAAAAGAGAAAGACATCCTAATTGTCTACAATGCCTAACACTGAAAAATCGAGAAGTAGCAATATCGCATTTTATTTAGAAATATAAAGATAAATGTCGAAAGAAGGGTTCATTTATAGTATACTCATAAGTGAGATAAAACTCAGCAATAAAACAAACCACTCATGCATATAACAACATGGATGAATCTCAGAAACATTATATTGAGCAAAAGAAGCCAGACACAAAAGTGCACGTACTATATGATTCTGTATACGGCCTTTTGATACTGCTCAAAAATAAATAAAAAATAAAATACATTTTTCTCCAATGGGGTACAAAATCTGAACCAAGGACTCAAAAATATAGGTAGTAGTAAATAATATTGAGTGAATGAATGAATTACTCAATCGATGAACAAAAAACAGAAAATCAATTCATTCTGACAAACACTACATACAGGTATCGTGCATTCTTACTGATATTCTTGAACATATTAAGAAGAGCCTTAAAAGATGAAAACATGACACATTGTCACTGCTAGCATGAAAATGTCTACCACCACCCCTCCTGCGAGGAGTTCACCATTTCCTGGGGGAAGAAGATGGGAAGGGTTGGGATTTCTACTGTTTCAAAGGAAGAAGTGAGGGTGGCAGTCCTTAGAACCCAGCTTATATTTTTCTACTGAAACAAGATTATGGTGTGGTCTTGCTGGGACTCTAACCGCCATTTTAACATTTATGTTTTTGGAGACATTGAGTCCAAGCTTCCAACCACTGATTAGTCACTGGTTAATAAGAAAAATGGCATAGAACCCTTCACAGTTAATATGACCACTTATTTGCCTCTTAACATTTTAAATTTTAATTCAGTTTGGGGAACCATTTCAAAACAAAGATCTAGAATCATGAGCAAAGTTACCTGAACACAACACAATGTCACTGGGGGAAAAAAACCTGAAGACAAGACACCAAACTGAAACCTTTCTAAACTGGTTTAGCAAAGTGAATGCTTGGATTGACTACGCAGCACCAAGGCAACCAATAAAACACCATAAATCACAAGGACAGGCAAAGCCCACACTCTTACTACTTTCACCTATTTTAGGAGCTCACACACACACTGCCTGGCTTTGTCTGTGTGCCTTTAATCCTCGGTCCCTGAGAGAATCTACTCCTAACTTCAGTCCCCTGACATCCTTTAAACTTCTTCCAGAAATCTGGCAGATATATTAAAACCATCCAGACTGGCTCTCCTTGCCAATAAGCCAAACAGGGGCCCGTTGCTACGAACAGAACCAGCTGTCTCTCTTTCCTCTCAAAGATGTTGAAGTGCCGGATTTCCTCATATTAGAGCTGTCCCCTGATTTTCTTTTTATAAAGCATCTGAGATATAATAATAACATTTCTTTCCCATTCCTCTTTCAACAGAGGTGAAAGGTCCCTTGCCTTCCCCTCCAGAGTGAGACACAAATGTTGACCAGTTGGGGACACAGCTTTGAGGAGAGCTAAAAGCACTTACAACCTGGAGTGGCTTATTCCTGGTGAAAACAAATCTCAGGGGCACTTTCAAGCCTCTTCATTTGTCAAAAGCAAATTCTGCCCTACCAGGGGTTTCCTTTCCCAGGTTCTCTTGCAGACTCTCCCAAGACCCCTTTTCAGCACACTGTCCCTCATTCCTCAGGAAAGTGACTTTTCTTACTCGCCAACCAATCAGGCTTAGCAGAGAAGGGGACACCCTCAGCAGAGGGCTGGCTCCATAATTCCTCGATCCAACTCGGACAGCTCTGCCACCCCTAAATGAACATGTTCTCATTCGGAGTGTGGCTAAGGACCAGGAGGAAAGTTCCTAAATGCAAGTCTCAAGAGCAACAGTCAGCGGATCACGTGATACATGAGATTTGTTGTTCTAACAGGGCAAACCAGCCAGGAACCCAATCAGCTATGACTCCAGAAATAAGATGGCAAAAGTAAGTTTGGATTTGAAGACTAGAGAGGCAGCAGAAAGTTTGTTTTAAACAAAATTTCAGCTCTATAGTTCTTGAGACTCTACTTTCCTTACTTTATTATTGTTTTATCCTTTCCTCTGTGTCTCTCTAATTTTCTTTCTTTCCGTACTTACGGCCCCTTCTCCACTGCTCTTAGCTTCTCAAGGTTCCGGAAGTTAAAGAGCCAGATCTTTTGACTCCCCAGCCATGAAGATCACAGATCTTGAGAAGAATCTGCCAGCCGGAGTCAGCCGTCTGCAGAGATGGCCACCAAGTCCTCTCCTGCCTGTACTTACAGACTGTTCCTCACATCAAGAGCTGAAGTCCAATGTATGACATGGAATACCATTTCGCCATCAAAAGGAATGAAGTTCTGACACATGCTACCACATGGATGAACTTGAAAACACTTTGTGAAAGAAGCCAGACACGAAAGGACAAATATTCTATGATTTCATTTATATAAGGTACCTGGAATAGCCAAATTCGTAGAGACAGAAAGTAGAATCTTGTTTGCCAGGGACTTGAGGAGAGAGGAAAATGAGGCGTTGCTGTTTAATGAGAATAGAGATCTGTTTGGGATGATGAAAAAGTGCTGGAAATGGAAAGTGTGATGATTGCGCATTGTGACTATGCTTAATGCCACTAAATGTACACTTAAAAGTGCCACTAAATTGTACGTTTAAAAATAGTTAAAATGGTAAATTTTATGTTATGCATATTTTACCACAATAAGAAAATTACAAAAAAAGAAGTAGTATATAATGCTCCTCTCCTTAACTCTAAGCTGGTCTTAGGAACTTGTTTGATTAATAGAACGTGGTAGAAGTGACATTCTGGACATGCAAAGCTAGATCATAAGAAGCCTTGCAATTTCCTCCTGGGCCTCCTGGAACACTCACTTAAGACACTCCCTCTCAGACCCCGGCCACCATGTGGGGTGGCGGTTACATGGGGAGCTCACATGTGAATGCTCTGGTCGCCAGTCCAGCTGAGCGCTCAGCCAACAGCCAGTACCAGCCCCAGTCATGCGAAAGAGCCATCCTGGATGTCCTGCCCAGTCAAGCCTTCAGATGGTTCCAGACTCAGCTGCCATGTGACTGCAATACACGAGAGATGCTGAGCAAGAATCCTGTCAATCCACAAAACCGTAAGAAAGAACGGTAAGTCGTGGCTTTAACCATTAGGTTTTGGGGTGGTTTGTTACGTAGTCAGCAATGGACAATCAGAGCTTGATCCTTTCTGTCTCCTCCTTCAACTTCCAGCTGAGCAGTGGAATGAAACCTTGACTGTCCGACTCTCCTAGTAGGCAGGGATATTGCTTATTCCGAGATACTGCATGCCCCAGTGATCAGATCGTACAATACACTAATCAGGTATTTCTCCCCATGGGACAATTGAAACATTCTAACATCAGAAAAGTAAAGAACCCATAAAGTCTGAGGAGTCCACTTCTACATATGCGCCTAACGCAATGCCTACCATGAAGCCGCTGCTTAATATTTATTGAGTGACTGAATAAATGATTTAAGGCCACATTTCCCAAATAACTTTCTATTGATTTCTAGTTTCCTGGGAAGGCTTAGTAGGTAGTATGTGGAAAAAGGTATAAAGTGAAGTGAATTTGGGAAACCTTGAGTTAAACAATTAGCACCTCCAAGAATCATTAAAATTTTACACTGTGAATTAATAAGAGGAAGTCACAGCATGTGGCATTTCCCAAATTTATATGACAGACCCTTTTCCAAAGACACTTATCTAATATCTGAAAGGACAGGACAGTTTCATAGATATAGTGTGGGGATCAATGTAACTGTTATTTATTGACATTTTTAAACACAAAAGATTCAAGTTAACCAAGCGATCTAAGTACATATTATAAATAACTGCCAACATCACAAAAAGAGAGACAACCAAACAAGGTGTGCTTCCTGATGGAAATTCACACCACCACTGGTGAAGTATTCTGGCCCCTAGAATCAAACCTGAATCAAATCAACCCTCTAGATTTAACTACCAGTTACAGAAAATACAGGAAACAAAGGAACAAGCTAAGCAGCACCTTGAGGATGCCATATAACTCAACTGCACAAAGGATCTACTTGCTTTAACAAAAAATTGCAATGGGGAAAACAAGAGGAAGAGGGTTATTGATTAAAGGAAATGACTAACTGAATGCAGTGTGAGGATCTTGCTTGTTTAGCTCCAGTAAAAACAAACCCATTATTAAAAGCATGTGAAACAATGACTAGATACTTGATGAGCTTGATGAATTATGTATCTTTTATAAATGTATACTGAAATATTTAAGGATGAAATATTGTGAAGCCTGGGATTTATTTTCAGACGATCCAAAGGCAAGAGAGAAGGATGGTTAGGGGTCCAGATGAGACAAGTTTGGACATGTGATGATTGTTGCAGCTGGACAATGAGTACATGGGGTTTGTTGCATTTCTCTCAACTCGGGGTATATTTGAAATTTTTCATGTCAAAGAAGAAGCTCAACAACAAAACATAAGCCAATTGGAATCATCTCTTCATAAAGTCAATTCCTAGAAAAAGAAAAAAAAAAACAGTATTCCAGAGTACAAAATACCAAGAGACAAAATAATTAAATACAATAAGTGAACCTTGATGGCATCTTAAATTTATTCAAAAAAGCAAAATAAATTTATTCAAAAAAGTTAGGTTACATGGGAGTACCCACTTTTTGATAACTCATCAAGCTGCACCTTTATACATACAAAAATGTGCACAAATCGTACTTCAATTACAAAGATTTTTATTAAGAAAAGTTATAAAACAACATTTTGGAACAACTGGGGAAATTTGAATATGGGCTGAATATTAGATGACATTAGGAAATTACTGATAATTTCCTTAAGTATGGTAATGTTATTACAGTGATGCAGGAGAATGTTTTATTTTCAAGAGATACTTCCTAAAGTATACAGAAATGAAGTACCATGAAGACTGCGATTTTGAAATGGTTCAATGTAAAATATCTATTTAGGTAGCAAATATGACAAAATGTTAACAGCTACTGAAAGTGGAGGGCATATGAGAATTCATTGAGTTATTTGCTCAACTTTTCTGTAAGTTTGAGAATTTTCGTAATAAAACACTGAAAGAATATTGAAGAGACTTTTGCTGATGCAAAAGGAATAGGGAGTACAAGCATCTGTCCACCAGTTAATACCAGTGAACTTCTTTCTGAAAGAGCTGAGTAATCTGCCTGGGGGCACAGTGGTCCCCCTCACCCCAGGTGTTGGTGGGTGTTTTCTTCTCTCTGGCATATGGGGCATCATCTGCTTGTTTCTCCCAAGCACACCCTAAAATGAACCCTATCAACCACTTTGGTGCACTCAGCTGCACAGAACTCTGAGATAGTTCTCTCTCCCAGACAAGCCTGCTGTGGACCAGACCCGCACAAGCAAGGTCTTGGTTGAGAACTTGGACTCTAGAGACAGACCAGCTGAGATGGCAGCCCAGCTTTGCCACTTCCAGCTATACGACCTTGGGCAAATTACTGAACCTCTTTGTGCCTTGTTTCCTCAGAATAAGGAAACTAACAACACCTTATAGGATTAGTGGACAAATACATGCACCTCAGTTATGTGTTATTATTATTATTATAAATATTAAAAATATTACCAACCTAGTTCTTCAGTCATAACCGGAATGAACCAGCAGGGATCAGCAGACATTCAAAAATCTAACAGCACAAGAAAGAAGGACCTAGATGTCAACCAGGACCACTGACCCCCCAAAAGAAAACAGACTACTCAGAGAACAGAAAAGAAAAATGTTAAGTGTATTTCATATGTTTCTTCAAAGAGAGAGGAAAAAATACAGCACACATAAAACAAGAACAGCTGCCGGGTGCTACAGGCTTTATTTAAATTAAAAAAAAAAAAAGTAAAAACAAGAATAGCTGCTATGAGAAAAGACAAATCAAAAATTAAAAAAGTGTTTCTGAATATTTAAAAATATAATTTAATTATCAATATGAATACTTCAATAGAATGGCAGGAACAAAAATTAAGAAAACACCCAGAACATAAATAAAAAGGAAAAAATTAGAAAACGTAAGACTTTGGAAAGTTAAGAAACAAAGAGATTCAATCCAAGTGGTCCAACATCTGATTATTAGATGTTCTAGAAAGATAGAGCAGAGCAAATGGAGGGAAGGAAACAATAAAGAAAATTCCTCAGTGTTAAAAAAAAAAAACATATAAAACAACTCACTAAATACTCAAAAGGATGAAGGGAAAAAAGATCCATTCCTAGACATATGTTCATGTAACTTCAGAAGATTGTCAGGAAAGTTATCTGTAACTTGGAAATAGGCAGAAGAGATTACTGAGTATTCCACTTATTTATTTATGTAATTGCTATTATACAACTCTGTAGGGACAGAGTTAATTTATAGATTTTATTTCAGTAGAGATGAAAATCAGTTCTGTTCAATGGAATAGAAAAGCTCAGAAGTTACAGTTTACGGCCTTACAGTACATTAACCAGTTTTGTAACTACTTCAGCAATCCTCTCCTAAAATTGCCTATAAATGTAATACTTAGCTTCTTAAACACTCTTTGAACCAGTGTTCTTTCATTAATGACATGTGTTCATTTTATATTTGCCTGAGACTGGTGACTTTAACTTTTTGAAAATCAAATTTTACCAATACAAAAGTAAAGACAAGACCCTAAAGCTTCCAGATGGGCAGGGGGTGGGGAGAGGGAGAGAAAAAGTTGTCTACCAAGGAACAAGAGTCAGATCAGCATCAAGTTTCTCATCCATGACAAAAGGCATGACTTCAAATCTTGGAAGGAAAATTATTTTGAACTGAGGATTCTATGTCCAGCCGAACCATTATTCAAATAAGAGGGTAAAAACAAAAATACATCAAGATATTCAAAGCTTGAGAGGGTTCCCTTCCCTCAATTCTTTTTGAAAATTATTATTTGAGAATGTTCTCTGTCAATGAAAAAGGAATTCAGGGGAAAAGACTGCATGAGACCTATGAAACAATGGATCTAATTTAAGAAGACAAAGAAAAGAAATATGCAGATGACATCTGTGCAGCAGGCCTAGAAAACAATTAGGAACAAACAGAACAGGAAGTTAGTGGTCTCAGCAAGAAATGTCCAAGGGTGAAAGTGGAACAACTAGCAGAAATGGTATGATCAAGCAGCCAGATATATTAACCTCACACTTAGAGTTACTTGATTTTCAACAAAGGTGCCAGGATAACTCAATGAGAAAAGAAGAGTCTTTTCAACAAATGGTACTGGTACAACTGGACATTCACATGCAAAAGAATAAACTTGGACCCCTGCCTTACAATATATGCAAAAGTTAAAATGGTAAACAGAAAATAGCTAAAACAACAAAAATCCTGGAAAAAAATATAGGAGTAAAACTTTGTGATCTTGGGTTAGACAAAGCATTCCTAAATATAACAGTATAAGCAACAAAATTAAAAATAGACAAATTGAACTTCAAAATTGAAAACTTTTGTGCTTCGAACATCACCAAGAATATAAAAAGACAACCCACAAAATCAAAGAAATTATTTGCAAATCATATACAGACATCCCCAATTTATGATGGTTCAACCTATGATTTTTTCACTTTACAGCAGTATACAACAGATGTGAATAGACATTTCCCTAAAGAAGATATACAAATGGCCAATAAGCACATGAAAAGATGCTGAACACCAAATCAAAACCACAATGAGATGCCTCTTCACATTCATAAGAATTGCTATAATCAAAAAGCCAGACAACAAGTGTTGGCAAAAACATGGAGAAATTAGAACGTTCATACGCTGCTGATGGAAAGGTAGAATGACATGGCCACTTTGAAAACAGTTTAGCAATATCTCAAAATGTAAAGCATGGAGTTACCACATGACTCAGCAATTCCACTCTCAGGCATATAACCAAGAGAAATGAAAACATATCTGCAAAAAAAATTTGTACACTAATGTTCACAGCAGTGTTATTCCTAATAGCCAAAGTGGAACTATCCATCAACTGATGAATAGATAAGTAAACTGTGGTGTAGCCATGTAATGGAATATTATTCAGCAATAAAAAAGGAAAGAGTATTGATATATGCTATAAGGGTGAACCTTTAAAATATTATTCTAATAAAAAAATGCTAAGTGAAGAAGCCACTCACAAAGGATCACATATTATTTGATTCCATTTATTTGAAATATACAGAATCAGCAGATCTATGAAGAAAGAAAGTACATTAACGGTTTCCTAGGGTTGAAAGCACTGGGGGGAATGGGCATTGGCTTCCACTGGGTATGAGGTTTCTTTTTGGGGTGATGAAAATGTTCTGCAATTGATAGTGGTGATGTTTGCACATGTCTGTGAATATATACTTTATTGTATACTTTAAATGAGTGAATTTTTATAGTCTGTCAATTATATCTCAATGATACTATTTAAAAAAGAAAAAGATAGATGATCTCCGAGATTAGGTGCCTTTTTTGCCAACAGGAAAAAAATCATTTAGAATCTCCAGGAAAAATATAAAGCTATCCAGCAAAGGCATGGTGCAAGATGAAGCAAACTAAGATATGGCATGATAACGAGCAAATGCTAGAGGACAGGAAAGAATAATGCATTTGACTTGGCAAAGGAAACAGTCTTCCTTTGAACGACATGGGATTATATTTTCTTCTCTTTAGATCAATCATTCTTCCTGGTGTTGCAGTAAATAATGTACCTGGTCTCTTGAACAAGCTGGATTCATGGGGTCAACAGAAAACTAGTTTGTTCTTTTCCCCCCAGGGTTGTTCAAGGTCGCTTTGTAGGGCTAGTTATCCCTGACCCTTTAAGAAAAAAACTTGAGTCCAGGCCCGTGACTTCTCTGGTCAATAATAGATACAGAAAGTCCTTCAGTCACTTCAAGTCACAAAACGACTCACTTTAGTAATTAAAATGTGTACAGACCTGTGTCCCAGTCAAAACTTGGAACTGCATTTGAACTTAAGCTTCTCTCCCTGGCGTCGGGCTTATTACTGCAGGCAGCAAGCAAGCCTGCGGTGGGAAGGGCAAGGGCATGACTGCAGTCTTCTCTATTTCCCGTGTGTGTGTGTGTGTGTGTGTGCACTTCTCCTCCTGCAACCCGCTAACCACAGTTCTGCCATTTTGGACAGGAGCGAGTAAGGGGGAGGCCGGGGCCATGTTGGCAGACAAGGTAAGAGGCAAGGAGAATTCACCTGGCTGTTAATGTCTGGTCTTGGCAAGTGTTTCCAGGGGACTCCCTCTGAATGGGCCCCCATTGGCTCCTCTGAGATACCTACTGCTGTGCCTACAGTTCCCTCGACAAGCACCCAGCCGTGCAGGCCCAGCCTCCTTCTGCTGTGGGCTGCTCACTGCCTACGGCCCCTTTGGGCAGAACGTGAGCTCGCCCCAGGCCTGTTCTCTCCTGTGAAGCCCATCTGGTCAGCTGGAAGGATATGGCCCTTGGGCTTGGTCTGAGAATGGGCAGTTATTTCCCCAACTGCTGTCTTTAACTCGGAGGCCACGGAGTGTGCCAACCAGCTCTTTGATTACCCGGGCGTGTGCCCGACGCCGGTCCAGGCAAACACCCAGGACATCAGGTTCTCCAGGTGCTTATCTTTAAGTACCCTCCTTCCCCCCACAAAAAGGTGGAACTCAAAATGCCACAGCAATTCAGTAACTTTCTTTAAAGCCTGTGTCTCTTTAAGCCCTAATCTTTTTATAGGCTGGGAGATGGAGATCAGTTAAGGGTTATGAAACTGGTTTTCACCCCACAGCTCTGCAAGTCCTGCTTAGAGACATTCTAACACACACGCTGGAATGCGGGAGCAGGTGGCATCCCTTGGAGAGAGGCCTCAGGTGAATCTGGAAATAAAGGATCCAATTCTACCGTCCTACGACAGTAACATTCACATGAAAATCCTATAAATGCCATTATTGGTTTTCATTATTTGAGAAGCAACTCAAAGACATAGTTTAAGTGCAAAATGTAAATGTTAAAACACTGACAATGTAAAAGGTAATAATGTTACTATCAAAAACTGGGAGATTGGCTGGGCGCGGTGTCTCATGCCTGTAATCCTAGCACTCTGGGAGGCCGAGGCGGGCGGATCGTTCTGAGCTCAGCAGTTCGAGACCAGCCTGAGCAAGAGCAAGACCCCGTCTCTACCAAAAATAGAAAGAAATTAATTGGACAGCTAAAAATATATATAGAAAAAATTAGCCGGGTGTGATGGCTCATGCCTGTAGTCCCAGCTACTTGGGAGGCTGAGAAAGTAGGATTGCTTAAGCCCAGGAGTTTGAGGTTGCTGTGAGCTAGGCTGATGCCACGGCACTCGCCCCAGGGAAGAGAGTGAGACTCTGTCTCAAAAAAAAAAAAAAAAAACTGGGAGATTGAAGGGGGAAACACGCAGAGAGAAGTGCTAATTTCTTCACCTTATAAAAGAGTCAAAAAATACTATCCAAAGTAGAGGATTTAAGTAATAGAAGTGTATTATTTAAAATTATAAAGTCACCAATAGGAGATATAAAAATAATTTTTTTAAAAATAGGAGAGGAGGGAAGGTGGGTTAGCGTAAGTGTGAGAAATGCCTTACTTTAACAAGGTGGGACAACTGCCAAGAATACTAAAATCAGAAAGGATTTGAAAAGATTAATTCTGGAGAGTATAATAAGTTTTGGGTGTTGGGAGAAATGCACAGAACTCTAATTTTTTTGTTTGTTTGAGACAGAGTCTCATTCTGTTGCCTGGGCTAGAGTGCAGTGGCGTCATCATAGCTCACAGCAACCTCAAACTCCTGGGCTCAAACGACCTGCCTTCCTCAGCCTCCCAAGTAGCTGAGACTATAGGAGTGCACCATCATATGTGGCTAATTTTTCTATTTTTTTGTAGAGACCGGGTCTCACTATGTTGCTCAGTCTAGTCTTGAACTCCTAGGCTCAAGCAATCCCCCTGCCTCGGCCTCCCAAGCGCTAGGATTACTGGCATGAGCCACTGCACCCAGCCAAATTATTATTTTTGATATGAGTAAGAAGACTACTGAGCTCTTTCTTTTTAAATAAAAAAAATTTTTCCCTCTTAAAAAGCATTTGGGAAGCTATAAAATGTCACAGTGATGTGTTAGAGATATAGATAATAGATTTATAAATATAAATATGGACACATAGGGACAAAATAAATAAGAAATAGTCTCAGAGAGGTGAAGTATTATGCTCCAAATTACACAAATAACTAGAGGACCCAGGTCTGACCCAAACCTCTTCTCTTTCCCCTGCATCAACATACAAAATACCTGCTAACACACAATGTCCATTTGGAGATCATTCTTTTCTTTTAACTAAAGATCTCTACCAGGCAACTCCGGTATCCTCACTGAGAAATTACAGCCAGTGAGACCCAAATCCACCCCCACCTCAGGCTTCCTGACCCAACACTTCCCGCCAATGTCAAGCACTCCCCATACATCAATCTAGTTTGAGCACCCACCATATTTCTTCTTCAACTGAGTTACCATCAGCGCTCAAATGTTTAAGAATGAATGTATTAATTTTTTAACTATTTTTAAAATTATTATTCAAGTAATATTCATGGAAGAAAAATCATGGTCCTAAGCAGTCAGAGTTCTTGATTATGTTATGAATAAGAGAAACCAACTCAGACTATTTAAGAAGAAAGAAGAAAAAGGGATTTCTCTCAAGGCTGTCAGGTAGCTCACAGAACCCACGGGAACCAAGCTCAGGAACCCGGGAAGGAGGCAAGGAAGCTGGGTGCTGGAATGCCTACCAAAGTCATGCCATGGGAAAATTGGGCTCCTTGTTGCTAGCCTTGGTCACTGGCTGCCTCCTTAGCCTAATGGATTCTAAGCTGCTTTGGGCTTCTCCACATCAACAGCTCCAGCTCCGGAGTCCTGGGCTAGAGCTCCAGCGGGTGGAGGTCACGGGCACGCACCCTGGCCGTTGGCATTCAGAAGTGCAAGCCTGTGGCCTCAGAAGTCCCCAACACTGGAGGCAGGCCCTGCCTCTCACCAAGACTCCCAACTCTAATAAGGGAGTTCAGATACTGCAGATACAGAGTGGCCAAAGATCAGACAAAACATAACTAAACTAAAAGTCTCCTTGTCACACGATACAATATTGTCCTCTCCAAACTGGAAAGTAAAGAGGCCTTCCTCCTTCCATCCCCATTTCACTCAACAGAGGTGCCTATTGTAAACAATTTCTTGTACATCTTTCCAGAAAATACAAACACATATGTGTGATCACCCACGGTTTTTTAAAATACACACAAATGGGACCATACATATTATTCTGTGACTTTTCATATGACAATACATCTATTTTAAGATATTCCCCCAATTCAAAGTAATGTTTCCTCTTGCACCAAATCATTCATAGTTGGTGAATTTTCTCACAGTCATATTCAGAAATTGACCACTACAGTCTGTGGGGCCCAGACAGTCCGGATGCAGGACTGCCAGAGGGCTCCCTTTAGCAACCCAGGTACACACACTACTGGAGTTTGTCTGTAATGCCCTTTAGAATACTGCAGGGCTGACAATGTGACGGTATGTACATATTGCTTAGTCTAAGCTGTACCCTAAGGACAGTCAGAAATCCATATTCCACAATGTTCAGCTAGCATTTATGAAAAGGCCAAACTCCAAAAGCCTGCCCCCTTTATCTTTATCTCCAAACAATATCCAAGTGACTTTGCTATAGTGAATATGGAAATAAGATGTCATTGATGAAATTATTAGCTTGTACAATAAGCATAATGGACGTTAAAAATGGGTTCTCTGTGAAATTAACTAAAACCAACATAATTTCCTTTCCCTGTGTTAATCAATTTTGGGACCAGCCAGACTTTTCTGACCCTATGTTAAACAAGATTGCGAAGAAACAAAAATAACTTAGCTACTTGCTCCAGGAAATACTTGCTCCTCAAAAGTAAGACTGTGAACTAACTAAAATAGTTTATCAAGACTAACAGCTTACTCATCAAGCCTTTCTTCCAGATCCAGACCCTTCTCTCGCTGTGCCCCCAACCCATAGTCGTCCCCACCTTATTCATGCGGATATGTTCCAAGACCCCAGTGTATGTCTGAGACCAGAGATGGCACTAAATCCTATATATACTACACACAAATTTCTTTTTCCTTCTTCACCATTTCACAGATAGCAGATACATTCTTACCGTATCTTAGCAACCTCAGCATACAATTTTTTTAAAAATTTCCTTATTAAGTAGAGAACTTTCATCTTTTCACTTAAAGGAAGCATTTTATGGCTTCTCTTTGGCATATCCAATTGCCAGCACCACTACTCTTGTGCTTTGGGGCCACTATTAAGCAAAATAAGGGTGACTTGAACACAAGCACTGCGATACTGTGACAATCTGATAACTGAGATGGCTACTAAGTGACTAACCGGAGGAGAGCGCAGACAGAATGGATACACCAGACAAAGGGATAGTTCATGTCCTGGGCGGGACAGCAAAAGATCTCTTCGTGCTACTCAGAATGGCAAGCAAATTAAAATTGATGAATTATTTATTTCTGGAATTTTTCATGTAGTATTTTCAGACCCTGGTTGACCACAGATAACTGAAACCATGGAAAGCAAAACTGCAAATAATGAAGGATTGCTCTATGTCATAAACTGCCCAATCCCAACCAGTTCTCCGCCTTGCAAGACTCACCTTAAAATCGCTGCCCGACAGGGGCCCTAACTCTATAAATATCCTCTTTTTGCCTCATCCCTTCTGAGAACTGGCAAGAAAGTGTTCTCCCTTACTGAAGTAGGTCTAATAAACTTAGCTTTGCTTGATCAACAGGTTTTCAGGGAATCAACAGTTGTATTCAAGACAAGTGGATACAAAAATGAGAGACAAAATCATTGTCCACACATTCTGTTCTGTAAGCATGATACAAATCTCATCTCTCTATCCTTTAAGCCTCAGAACAGAGGGTGTGAACAATTTCTTTTTGTCTAGTGGCTAATAAGTATATGAATGGCAGAATTTGATCTGAGAATCAATTTCATTTTAACAATTGACTTTTCGGGAAAGTTATTAATACTTCCAAGTTTTGGCAATTATCTGTTGCTAGCAAACTAAACCTGCTAATTAGAGCATACCCAAATTAGCTTAAGTCAGTTTGAAAAACAAGGTACTGTCTTGGGTCTTGGTGCTGCCCAGACATGGACTGTCCAAGAGTGCTTTCAATTTCTGAGGATCCTGGGGTGTTTTGTTTTGTTTTATTTAGATCATAAGTTCTTGCCCAATGCAGAGTTCCTGGGAGAAGATGAGCAGGGGGAGAAATCAAACTTCTGTTGTCAAAAGACTAAACACACTGCGGTCATAGAGAAGCCTGAGCCCAGCCCAGGGTGCCTTCACAATGCCTAAGTGTACATTTTACTGCCCTGGGTTACTTAACAACACACCAAACTAAGAGACCAGATCTGCTCCTGGAGATTTTCTCAATGGGTGATGAAACATAATTCATAAAGTGCTTGTCTAGCCTGAGATCCCATTTTACAGTTTCAATGAGCATTTATGTCTTGTTCCTCACTACAGTCCTGAGGGATGGCTGTATACCCATTGTACAAATAATGGAACTGATTAGATTTGTTTCTGTGGCCACTCACTGATTGAAATGAACAGGACTGAGACCCAACATTGGACCTTGTGTAGCCTTGGTCATTTCTGCTTCTGGATTTTCTGAGTGAAGGTTAAAATTCCCCAAAATTTTGTCACTTTGGATCTTGAAAAAGAACTGGACAGTCACAAATAAGAAAAGAACTTATTTAACTTATATTTCACACTAAAAAAATAAATAAATAAAAAGCCATTGTTGGCCACAGCGAAGTAACTACCAATTTGCTAATGGAAGATATGTGAAATGTTACAATGGAAGAAGCACTAAACTAGGAGCCGAAACTCCTGGGTTCTTTCTCATAATAGATCGTCTGATTGTGAACTGGACAAGCCAGTTAACTCCTGAGCTACTGTGCCCTTATCTATAAAAATGTATGCGAAAGAACCTGCTGGAACTGTGTGGAGCAGAACTATTACCAGCCTAGCCTACTTGGATTGTGAGATGAAGAAAAAAGAATTATGTATATCTTAAGCCATTTTTTAGTCTCTTTGGGTAATGAGGTTCTATATTCCAAATACGATAATCTCAAAGTTAGAAAAGAAACTGAAGGACCATTGTAAAATCAGCCAGTGTATTTACCCCCTTCTACTCTTGGTCTGGGGTGCAAATCAATAGGATCTGCACTTGAGAATAAACCACACGCGACACAAACACATCACTGGGGAAGAACCTTCATTCTTGATGCCAAAGAACAGAGCTGTCCTTTTATCATTTCTAGGTTGTATCATCCCATCTGTTCCTAACTGACAAGAAAAAAAATAACAATAGCTCAAATTACCACTTCATAAGCAACCACAATCACAGGCAGTGGGCCAGCTGGACTTTCACGGTGGTGATTCTTACTAAATGTAACACCAAAGGAAAATATTATACCTGCCACAAAAAGTATCTATGCCCCCAAAGAAAAATAAGAAAAATAGCTTATTAAGACTATTCTGTTTTCTAAGTGAGGTGCCTAGACCAATCTTTGAGGCCGTTTCTAGCACTGTATGTGATTTATAAACACAAATATTTTATTAGAATGAAAAAGATATGATGTCCAGAAGAAATAAAAACATACTTTAAAAATGGAAAATATTAGTTTTCCTCTCCCCCTCCAACTCCTGGGCTCAAGTGATCCTCCTGCCTCAGTCTCCTGAGTAACTGAGACTACAGGCAGGCGCCACCACACCTGGCTGATTTTTCTATTTTTTTGTAGAGATGAGGTCTCGCTGTGTTGTTCAGGCTGGTCTTAAACTCCCAGTTTCAAGTGATCCTCCTGTCTTAGCCTCCCAGAGTGTTAGGATTACAGGATGAGCCACCATGCCTGGCAGAAAATGTTAGCTTTTTATGGAAAATACACAACCTAGAATACCACACACACACACATGCACATACTCCTTCACTTAATCCTAGCCATAGCCATAAATAGCTATAAATAGCCATAAATAGCTATAAATATTTACAAACTACTTTCCAATAGTATAATTCTTGTTCTGAACACATGAATATGCTTATGAGTAGAAGAGAGAGTGAAGGAAAGCTTTCAACTCTGAGTTTCCATGCAAACTTGAGTTTCAAGGAACTAGGTCAAACTGATCCTTCTTTGTTCAAACCAATAAAAACCTGGGGTAATCACAGCAACAATCACAAAAGAGGCAGCACAACTGTAAATGGTTCTCAAAAAGGAATATCCACGTGTTCTAGACTGGTGTGCACCCAGCAGCTCAAAATGAGGACAGCTTGCCTCTCAAATGGCCCTGACAAAGACCATCCTTCCCCCTCCCTAGCTCCACCACCAAAACTCTCCCTAACAACCCTGAAGTTCAAAGGGTACAAATCCAAGTTTTAGAAAACAAAAGCAAGTGAGAGAAACTTAAAACAAAAGTAAAAGAGAAACTTGGAGAACTCACCCAGGACCTAAATTTCTTATTGCTGCCAAATTAACTCCACAGTCAGCAACAAACGTCTATCGAGCACATTGGCCCTAGAGATAGGGGGTAAAGAGATAAGGTACTTGTCCTCATGGAACTCTCTCTCTCCTGGGGGAGACAGATGGCAAATAGTAAAGAACAAGTACATAGGCTAATCACATCCTGTGGACCCAGCATCTTCCTTGCTGAGCTACGGAAAGGGCAGGTACTACCGACCACTGCAATCAGGATGGTCAGGAACGGCCTCTCTCAGGAAGTGACTCCTGAGCTGAAAGGGAGAAGAGAAGGAGCCAGCCAAGCAACCAGCTAGGAGAAGAAAGTCCCAAGTCAGAAGATGCCACTGTGCCTACAGCATGGGTTGTGAAGAGGAGGGGGACAGAGCTCTGCTCAGCCGAGCCTGGTCTGTAAGAACACAGCCCACGGGGCCCTCTGGCTTCTCTAGGGGAACACAGCTTCTCAGCAAAAACTCATCCAATGGCACATTCCCTAAACTCAGGAAAGGGGACTGGGTAGAAGAAGAAAGAAGGAAGAAGGAAGAAAGAAGAAGGGAGGGAAGAAGAAGGAGGAGGAGAGGAAAGAAGGAAAGAAGAAAAATATCCACTAAGGGAGGGTTGTGGTAGCGCTACATCTTAAACAGTATCACTAAATTATCCCCTGTGTGCAGAAAAGAAAACTAGACTCAGAAAAGTTAAATGGCTTGCACACAGTTACACAGCTCTTAAGAGGATGGACTAGAAGAATCCGACTGGCACACCTAGGTTCTTTCATTTTATCATGTAATTTTTTCCTTTGTTAACAAAATATTTGGCACAGGTTATAATGGTATATACTACTAGGATTCATATGAACTGATGATTTTTCATTTATGATACTAATGCTCAAATGATTTTTGATAGACTCAGAGAAGTTTTCCTTGTACAGTTCCTAAAAAATTAATTTATCTTCTTTATAAATTGATGCCGATTAACATTTCAAAACAATCTCTATATGCATAGCAGCCAAAATATAGAAGCTCGAATGTCCAACAACAGGATAAAATCTGAAGACGATACAGAAAATACGGCAGAAGGCTGCTTAGTGATATTAAATGTAGACTCCTTATACATGGAAACATAGTAATAACTGATATTAACTTGATTAATTTAATGTTAAACAGAAAAAGCAAAGCACAGCATAGTACGTATACACTGGTTACAACTTTGTGACAAAGCACATACACTTACCAAAAAAAATGAGAAATAAATTGAAATGAATGCAGTAAAGATAGGGTCATTTTCATTTAAAGTTGCTTAAGTTCACATAATAAATATATAAGGCACATTTCCAAAACAAAACAATGTTAAAGAAATAAATATCTTAAAAGGTGGACTTTCTTAAACTCTACCTAAGAACACACATGCTCATATTCTCTTCACCATTCAGAATTTTCAAAGTACAAATATCATTAGAGATTTTCTTATTTTAATTCAATTTAAATGCTTGAGATTTATATTTCTGAGTATTTTAATATCATCCAATGGGAAAAGATAGTGCAAAGGTAATTCCTATAATCAGGTCTTAGTATAAACATTGAACACCATCCAAAATTTTTCTGCAGAGACTGTAAACCTACAGAGTTGTTGCAAAATAAACCTAAACCACTTACAACACAGGCCATAAAACTCACCCAAAGCCTCATTCTCTCCTATTCTGTTATCTAATATATTAAAATGCTACATTGATAATTTACTCTTTCCAAAAATTACTGAAGGATTTTCGCTCAATGTTATCATTGATGGAGTTGTAAAATATTGCCTATGTCATCTTGTGGGCCTGAAAACGCTTTAGTTTAGTTTTTCAAGACCATCAGCACAGTATTGGGATCCATTATTCTGACATTCAATGATTCTATAATACAATGTGCTGCTTCTCCTTATAATTAAGAATGTGAGCAGTTTTGTATTGATTACCCATTGCCTAACAAACAGTGGTCTGTTTAAGATGAACTATTAAGTATACATACAAAATGTCTTAAGAAAATTATTTAACCCCATTTCAAGATGAATGAGAGAAAAATAAAAAGAAGAGATGTTATACAGAAAAAAAATTTTAAGTATACTTCAATTCAAATGGAATTTCCTAGACCCTCTATTGTATCCTCGAAAGTTGAAAACTCCATCAGCGATTGTTTATTTTTTATAGTATTCCCTGAATCAAAATGACAGAGCAAATAAAAACAAAGGATGAACACTGGGAATGTACTAAAAATGCCACTGAATTATACACTTTAAAATGGCTCACTTTATGTGAATTTTGCCTTAATAACAACAAAAAAAGAATAAAGTCACCAGTAATATATCTGTATTACCAAGAACATATAATATGTATGTGATGGACAATATAGCAAATCTAAGCAACAAAATTCTGAGGTTGTCCAACCAAAAACATGATAATAATAAAAAGTCATATTCATGATTAATATCTGAGATTTGCTTCAAAATAATAAGGAAGAAAAAAGCATACAGGGGGGAAATGGATAGATAGAGCTGAACATGCTGGCTGTAAGTTAATAACTGTTGAAGCTATATGATGGGTACAGGGAGTTCATTATATTATTCCCCCCATTTTTGCATATGTTTAAAACTGTCCATAGTAAAGAGTTTTATAAAAAATTATATTTTTAGATTGGGTCTAATCCTTGAGCTAGAAACACATGCATAGCACTGGGTACCTACGAAGCTTAAGGTGAATCAGAAAACCAGCAAAATTAGCACCTTAATTTAGTGTTATGAGATCATATGACTTCTAATATTGTCCATTGTTAACTTATTTTTTTAACGAACAATGGAAGCTTAAGCATTGCTTCAACGGTTTATTTAAACAGACTCCATACATAGCACATTTTATATAGAGTTACAATTTATAAGATCAGTACATACCAGGAGTATCATAGGCCTTTTCCAAGTTGTTAATCCTATGATTCCAGAAAGTATCACCTGTAAGGATAAATGGTATCATAAATCTATATCATAGGCAGGTGAGCAGCTGCTGGAAACCATCTGTGGGTTTCTTCTAGCTCAAAAGGTTTACCTCACTGTGATGACAGTGGCCCCTCTGAAACTTGCAATCCAGGGTACAGGCACATGTGCTTGTGCGTACATGTGTGTGTATGCGTGTGCACATGTCTGTGTGTGCACGTGTGTCCACATGTGCGTGTACTTCCCATCTGCCAGCTCTGCTGTCCGCTGGACTTTGCTGAGGAAATGCAGGCTGGTTTTTTTTGTTTGTTTGTTTTTTTGAGACAGAGTCTCACTGTGTTGCCCGGGCTAGAGTGCCGTGACATCAGCCTAGCTCACAGCAACCTCCAACTCCTGGGCTCAAGCGATCCTCCTGCCTCAGCCTCTCGAGTGGCTGGGACTACAGGCATGCGCCACCATGCCCAGCTAGTTTTTTCTATATATTTTTAGTTGTCCAATTAATTTCTTTCTATTTTTAGTAGAGATGGGTCTCGCTCTTGCTCAGGCTGGTTTCGAACTCCTGAGCTCAAACAATCCACCCGCCTCGGCCTCCCAGAGAGCTAGAATTACAGGCATGAGCCACCGCGCCCGGCCAATGCAGGCTGTTTTTACGAAAACATAACTGAAAATTTGACTGTCCTTGGGGGTAAAACAAAATGCCCACCTTAATAAAAAATAAATATGATGTGAATTATCAGTTAGTGTTTGATATTTATGCTGTCGGTCTCCCTTAATAAAGAACCTTGTGGTGCAGCTTTTTGAAATATATTTTTTCCACTAAAACAATATTAAGTGGAGGTGTCCAGCACAGGGCATAAAAACCCGTAAAATAGTGATATGCCTCAACTATCCTTCCCATCTCTTTTACCAAAGGACATCACCCCACCCTCCTCTATGTCGACAAGCTAACAAGTTTACATATTTTGTAAATGTATGTTTTTCTTAAAATTTTTATCAGTATACATATAGGTACATGTGTATATATATACATGCACAGATGTGTGATTTTTGTAAAAAATGGGTCATAAAAGACATAATTTCCTGCCTCTTCCTTTTCTCTCTAAATAAATATTTCATGGAAATCACTTCATGTCCACTGGAATAGCTCTAATTCATGCAATTTAATGGCTACATAACATTCCTTTGTATGGCTGTATCTAATGTATTCAGTCATTCCCATATTCATGGGCATTCACTCTATTTCCAATTTTTTACCCTCACAAACAATGCTGCAGTAAACATCCATGAACATATATCTTTAAAAACAAGTGCATTTATTTATGTTGCATAAAGTTCCAAGAGTGGGGTTTCTAAGTTGAAACGTATTTATATTTTTTATTTTAATAGATCATGACAGATACAACTGTTATTTCAAATAAAAGGTGTTTGAAACAAAAGAATAAGCTATCTTTATTTTTTCCTTTGGGAGGTGGTATTTTGTTTGCATATAGTGGCAACAAACTATAGAAACTGTAATTTTAAAAATATGTATAAAATATATATGACAGATAAGAAATAGCAATAATCTCAAAATATACATGACAAAGATACTTAAGACCTCAGTGGGGAAAAATATAAAGCATACCGAACAACATTAAATGAAGACTCAAATAAGTCAAGACATATATCAAGTTCATGGATTAGAAGACAGACTATTTAAGGATGCCATTTCCATTTGAACTGTTTTATAGTCTCAGCACAAACCCAGGTTAAATCCCAGCAGGATTTTTATAAACCACTTTTCTTCATAGGGATGCTTTAAAAAACTACATTCCAGTTCTAGGTGGGAGCTATAGCTGCATCCTCCTCATTCCCAAACCCTGCAACAAAGGCGCACACCTGCCTTTACTCAATTTCTCCCTCTCTTCAAGCCCAATGAAGCCCTGAGGCACTTGGGGAACCCTGTGAGTGGTGAGGGGGACACAGGCAAACAGGAAGCAGGGTTGGCAGGTGAGCAGCCTCTGGAACGGTGGGAACAGAGGTGCTGCAGCTGGGGATGAATCTTTTAGGAGCTCAAGACTTAGGGAATGAGGCTCGCATTTCATCTAAAGGAGGGTAGAAGTCACAAATAGGGAAAGGGGTTGGGGGAGGGAGAAAAGAAGGTGGCCGAGTATACAATGCCTCCACCTCCCTCAGTGACAGCAAGAACTGGAACTCCATCAGCAGGGAGTCAAGAAGGTCCCTTAACAATGGTCTTTCATGGCTCCCATTACACCGTGATGCTAGCAGTACATATTTAATTGTCTATCTCACGGCTTGGGCCTGTGAGTACTCACTTAAGTACCACAAAAGGCTCTTAGAAGGCACTCAGTCAGTTATGACAAGAGTGAATGAATGAATGGAGACCAGAAATAGAAGATGCACTTGCTCAGAGCTAACAATGTAAACCTGAACATATTCCCTGTGCTTCCAAAAAAATAAACCAGTAGCGAAAAGCAACTCTATCAACATTCTTTCCACCCAGTGCAAGATGCAACTTGCCCTAAATGAACAGGCGAGAACCTATTTTCTAACACCAAACTCTCTCTATATTATTATAATGAGATTTATTACAATTTTTGTTTCACTCACTTGTAAACCCATTCCTTGCAGTTTATAGGAAAAAGCAGAGGCCCTTTTTTCTGATGTTGCAAAAAAGGGCTCTGAGATACTCCTGGCGAGAGTGGTTGTTACCCAGTATATATGGTTAATGTGTCTTAATTTTCCAGCTTAAAAATCAAATCATTAAGATCAAAAGCTTATAATTCTACTGCCCTATTTTCCTTTGCTAATCCATTAACATGCCTCAGGGCAAAAATGTTCTGGATCATTTGTCAAAAGCTGCTGTATCTAAACATGGAGATTAAAAGAGCCATGTTGTAAATGTTCCGTGTTTACCCCAAAAATAAGCACAAAATAATTTATCGAATCTCTAAACAACCTATCTTGCCCTATAGCTTTTACACTGGCAACTGAAAAAAAAAAGTGTGCGTGTGTGTGTATGTGTGTGTGTGTGTGTGATTCTTCCCTATACATCTAGCATGACTCGTTAAAAAAACTGAGAAAGTGGGCAATTGAAGATTTCTAACACATATGTGATGGTTACCACAATGTCCTTAAAAAAAGTGGCCTGTTCGCTTTATTTTGATTAAATATTGCCTTGATGTTTAAAAAACATTGATAGAGATTGATGATGAGTCCCCCATAAAAACATTCCTTGGAACAACCTCTATGGAAAACAGTATGGAGATTGCTCAAAGAACTAAAAGTAGACCTACCATTCAATCCAGTAATCCCACTACTGGGTATTTATCCAAAGGAAAATAAGTCATTTTATCAAAAAGACACCAGCACTCAATTATTTACTGCAGCATAATTCACAATTGCCAAGATGTGGAATCAACCCAAATTCCCATCAATTCATGAGTGGATTAACAAAATGTGGTATATGTATACCATGGAATAGTACTCAGTCATGAAAAAGGATGACTTAATACCTTTTACAACAATTTGTATGGAACTGGAGACCATTAGCCTACGTGAAGTATCTAAAGAATGGAAAAACAAACATCATGTACTCACTATTAAACTGGAACTAATTGATGAGAACACAAGTGCATAGAGGGAAGTAAAACTCAATGGAAACCAATCGGGGGGAGGGGGAGGAGGGAATGGGCGAAAACCTACTTAATCGGTACAATGAACACTAACTGGGTGACAGACATACTTAAAACCTTGACTCAAGCAATCCTGGTAACCAAAAACATTTGTACCCCCATAATACTTTAAAATTTAAACACACACACACACACACACACACACACACACACACACACTGACAGAGGTTCCAGCATGTGCCTGGCCTGGTGCTAGGTCCTCCTCATCATCAAAGCACTCTCCTATATGTTCTCTCATTACACCCTCCTGAAATCAGTCCTGAGACCAGAATCATCCCACCCATTTTACAGATGAGTAACTGATGCCCAGAGGCTCAATGACTTGCTCAAGGCACAGAACCCATACATGTGATTCTGCTGTTATGCAAATAAAAGACCAAAGAAAATCAATAAAATTCATCCCTCAAATTATATTTAAAATATTCCTTAAATATTAAAGTAATATTTGATTAGTATGATAGAAAATATATATTTACTGTTGTTTAACTGGTAGAAACTTTAGAATTTTTACATTAGTTTCTCCCTTGGCCCATTCATTCTGTTTTATGTTTAGTCATTGCAATTTTTTTAAGTTTTAAAACTGTTTTAAAATCCTAAAAGTTCACCAATGTCTGTCCCTTTATATGAAAGTAGAATCTTGCTGAAGAATCATGTACTCAGTGGAGGGGTGATCATGAATTTAGATCAGTGACTTAAAGCAGAGAGACATAAATGTATGTAGATAGAAAGGACATGAGGGTACCCAGAGAAGAGAACAAAAAACAATAACCAATTCTCTACCACTTGCCTGAAATATCTCCCAAGGATCATATATGTCATAAAAGTCAGGAATTTTATTTTGGAAGTAGGAGAGACAGACCATCGCAATTCAGTCTACTCTTTAATTAAATCTAGCGCAGTGTGGTAGGCTGAGTCTCCCATAATCCCAGTGGACTCTAATTAATATTAACTAAACATATACCCAAATCAAGCACCCCAATGTTGAGTGCTAGGACGGCATTGTCTGAACACCAATACTGAGATCCTTACTTAGCCACCCACCAACAGTCAAACTTCAGGTTGTTTTTAAAGGTGGCTGATCTCTCAGTTTCATGAACTTTGGGAATAATAATACACTGAGTCATTAACTAGTGATAACAGGAGGAAAACAAATGATTACAGAGTGCTCAAAAACACAGAGTACATTAAAAATGCTCCCTACAAGTTGCTGAAAGTATGAATGTAAACTATGTAAAAAAATACTTTACAGGACTTGTTAATGCTTAAATTTTTTAAGGAGATAAAATATACCTTAAGAGAAAAGTAATAAGCCTCAATAACCTCAGGTTCAGGGAGAGAACTCTTACAGGAAGACACATATAGAAAAATATCCTTAAATTATACCATGTTTAACAAAATAGTCCTTTAAAATGAATATATTTGTCTCTTAAATCTAATTTTGTAACAAATATATAAGCAAAATTTTTAGTGAAGCCAAAAGAAGATTTTCTACTTTAGTTGATATAACAGGCTAAAGTGCCTAAGAGTCATTCAAAGTTTAAATATGAGGATATTCTTCTAGTGTGTTCCTAAGTGAGTTTGAAGTAACCTTAGACTTCAGCTGGCACGTCCACACAACCACCTAGTTTCATATGCTAATAAAACTTCTGAGTGGATAAATAAACATGCATGCCCATACGATGGAATATCATTTGGCAATAAATAAGAATGAAATATTCATACATGCCACAACATGGATGAACCTTGAAAACATGCTAAGTGAATGAAGCCAGTCATAGAAGACCACAAATTATATGATCCGATTTATATGAAATGTCCAAAATCAACAAATCTATAGAGCCAGAAAGTAGGTTAATCAGTGGGTGCCTCGGGAAGGGAGGATGGAGAGAATGGGGAGTAATGGCTAATAACTTTTTGGAGTGATGAAAATTTTCTAAAATTGATTGTAGTGACAGTGACACAACTCTGAATTTACTAAAAACCACTGAATGGTACACTTTAAATAGATGAAATGTGTGGCATGTGAATTATATTTCAAAGGTTTTTTTTTAAAATTCTGCAGTCCTCAAGTCAGAATCTTTCAGCTTTTTTCATAAAACCCTTAGTTTAGCTATCTTCGAGTTAATTGCAATGTGCTATTAAGCCCCTTCATTTTAGGGGTATATACTAAAATATTTCATGGCTGAAGTTACAATACCTGGAATTTGCCTTAAAATAATCCAATGGGTGTTAAAAAGGGGAGTGGTGTTGGGTATAGAGTGGCCGTGTGTTAGCTACTGAAGCTGGGGATGGGTAAACGAGGGTTTTACACTCTTCTACATTGGTTGAAATTTTAAAGTTATTCATAATAAAAGGTTAGACGTGGAGGGGGAAGTACTTAAGTCTTCCTGGTCACTTCTATGCTATCTCTCTATGCTGGTTATATAGATAGATAGACTTAAATACATACACATTGAAATATTTGCAGATGAAATATGTGATGCCTGAGATTTGCTTCAAAATAATAAGAGAATTTAATCTGACAAATGAACTAGGGACCATGAAGGATCTAATTCCTTTGCTGCCTGGAATACCCATCCTTTTAGAGTTTATCAGAACACACAGGGCCTGCAACTGAGCCCAGGAAGAGGGTATAGATGAAAGCATTGTTGAAGGGTATATGTGGGTTCCTTGTACAGTGTTTTTCATATAAATTTAAAATTTTCCACAATGCAAGGTTTAAAAAAAAAAAACAACCTCTCTCACATACATAAATTCAAAAGATGATCAGACTTTTTTTTCTAAAAGCACCAAAAGAATCATGGCATCTAATGCCATTCTCTTACAATTGTTATTTAGTTTTTCTATAGATACAGTATCACTGGTTCTGTTGTCACCTTGTAGATTGTGAGGTCAACAAGTCACCAAAAAAATAGGAATATAACCAACAGTTACAAAGCTGCATACAGACCTAGGGGACAGAGTTGGGGGGAGGACATGCAGAAGAGAACTTGTCAGTTCCAAATCACAATTCTCTCCCTGCCCAAAGATATGCCCAGACAACAGGCCAGGGTATTAGTCTTCATCCTCTGGTTGATGGCCTATTTTTTTTTTGTATTTCATCAAATCCAACTGTGGTTTGACTGACAGATCTAAGTGCATTTACTTCTGAAATAATTCACAATAGTAAAATGATTTCAGGTTTTAATTTTAGAAAACAAAAAATAGTTTCTAATAATCCTAAAGTAGCTATCTTTGAGAAGACAATAGATTATGATTTTACAAAGAGCAAATCCCTAAAAATTTATGCAAGATTCATTACTGGCCCATGGTATTTAGAGAAATGAAATGTACCAACCGTTTGGCTGAATTTAGTCTGAAAAGTGTAGTAGAAAGCATAAGGGATCTAATTCCTATCCTCTTTGGAATACCCAACCTTCTGGAGTCTTCCAGAACACTCATAGAGGCCAGGAGCAGAGTCCAGGGGCAGGGCCACAATGGTGGTATTTTGTCCACATGATGTACAAATTGTGAAGTTCCCTCACCATAGCACAGGGTGTACCCCAATAAGATCCTCCAACATCAAGGCATTTCAAAAGGAGAGCAAATTGGTTCCGGCTGAAGTATAAAATTTCAGGCTAGGCTCAAGGAATCTGATGTTCTCAATGTTCTTATTCAAACAATTACTTTGGATCTAATTAGTTCTCCCTACATTCTTAAATTTTGGTCTTGAATCTGGGTATGTATGGACCTGCAAAAGTATAGTTTTTATGCATTCAATACATATGCTCGGTACAGATCTTAGTAAAATTTACGGGCACTGCCAGAATTTCAGGTCTACATCGTTTATAGAAAGGCCGTCTACTTTGCTGTACCCTTCTTCCACAATCATTCCAAAAAGACATATTTGCGCTTAAGCCTATCAACACTCAGCAAACCTCAAGGGGTGGAATGCCTTGAAGTTGTGAAAATGTTGGGAGGCAGGGGTGAGCAGCCACCCAGCAGTCACCACGCTCGCTGGCAGCAGCCTTCCTCCGAAGTCCCAGCACCCTTTTGCCCTGGGACCTGCCTTCCCGGATGGAGGCGGCAGGCACCTCCGGCCAGCTCATCCATAATGATAGGTTCGGGTTCTCAAGAACTAAATTCTGCGCAGTAGCCTGCATGGCTCCAGGGACCCAGGGGAGTTGGGGCCCTCCTGTAATGACCAGGTACAAGCGCCATTTACACACACCCTCTCATTACCTCCTGAACTCGTCTGGGGGTCGAGCCACCCTACGCATTTCACATTTACTTGTGTCCTAGATGCACAATAAAACAAGTGACATGCCCCAGTCAACCTGTCACTTCATCTATCCTGCAAATACACCTACTATGTGCCAGGCCCTGTTGATACATCAGTGGACAAAACAGATCAAAATCCCTGCCCCCCAGGGACAGACGCTATCAGTTCACTAAATACTCAGTGGCCAAAAGAAGTTTAATCATTTTCCTCCCACTTTCCTGCCACCCACTCCATCTTTCCAATCTCCCAAAGAGCCAGATATCTTTGTTTTATTCTACGAGCTTGACAGGAACAATAAAACCCTTTAGCTGGGAGGAATAGACACTGCCCAGGTGCAACCCAATTCACCCCTGAACCCCATTGTCTTGGAACATTTTTCTCCAGCCTCAACGCCTCCAGAAACTCCAAGTGGCCTGAGGGGCTGTGCTCCCCAACTGCAGCCCTGGAGGCCAACCACGGGGCAATGGAGGAGACTGGCCAGATGTCCCTGGCCCCGGGTGGGCCCTGAGCGCGGGGCGCGCGCGCACGCGGTACTCACCGAGGAGCCGGCCCAGAACGGGCAAGAGTTCTTCACCTGCGGGGAGCTGCTCAGCGACAGCGCCCCGAAGCTGAGCGCTACCATGCAGCAGCCCAGGATCAGCTGCAGCAGCCCGAGCGACAGCAGCGGGCGGGCAGGCAGCAGCGCGGAGCCCGGGGCCGCGGCGGCGGCGGCGGCTGCTCGGCGGGAGGAGAGCGCGGGCGGCGCGGCCAGCACCCCGGAGGTGGCGGCAGGGGCCGCGCAGCGAGGCCGCGCCGGGGGCTGCAGCGCGCCCCGGGGCCAGCGCGGCCGCAGCGGGGGCAGCGGCGGTTCCTGGGCGGCGGCGGCCGCGGCGCCAGGGCCACCGGCCTGGGGCCCGCCAGAAAGCCCAGCCACGGGGCAGCACGAGCCCGGGAGCACCACAGGCAGGGACATGGACAGGCGGGGAAGGGAGCGGTCGGCGGCGGCGGGGAGGGTACGCCGAGCGCAGCCGAGGGCGCCGCACACTGGGCACCGCGGGCTGGCGCCGAGGCCGAGGGGAGGGAAGGAAATGCGCACCGCCCAACCACTTGCTGCCGCCGCGGTCGCCGCTGCCCCGGCTCCCAGCGGCCGCACCCAACTGCCGCCCGGCGGGTCCGCCTCCAGCTGGCCCCGGGCGCACCCTCCCTCTCACCCACGCGCACCCTGTGCTCGCGGTGCGCGGCGGGCAAGTGCGCCTCAGCCTTCGGGGTCACCGTCGAACCTGCTCCCGCTTCCTGGGGTCCAGGAAGGGTGCCCTACTCCAAATTTTTAAATAAGTCCCTCGGACGGGAAGGGATCCCGCGACCAGGGCGCGTCCGAGCTGACCGCCGACAGTCCAAGAGTCTGTCCCCACCCGCCGAGCTGGGGCTGGAGAGGAGCGCAAAGAAAGCACTGTGGCCCCTCGGCCCCCTTACGGTCCAGCCGAGAGAGGGACCGCGGCGAGCTTTATTGGAAGGGAGCCCCGCTTTAAACTTTTGCCCCCACCCCGCCCGCCTCCAGAGAAGGGGATGCCAGGAGGAGGGGCTATGGGGCGACTCGAAGGGAAGAGGTGTAAGCCAAGGACTTCGGGAAGGACGAGGCCCAGCAAAGTTACCGCTCGAGCGGCGCGGGACCTGCCTACACCGCATCCGCGGGGGCTTCCGGGCGCTGACTGCGCTGCGGCCCGGCTGTCTGGAGGAGGTGGGGCGGGCCGGGGGCTTTCCCGGCTCACCTGTCGGAGGGAGAATTAGAGGATGAGGTTACCTTGGAAGTATCCAGCATCCATACAAAAAGAAAGTACCCGGGGCAGCCCCAAGCGCCTGTCAAGGGTTACACACTCTCAATCTTCCTCGCTTTGACTCATGAGCTATATTAGGCATCACCTGGTGGAAAACAGAATCCGAAGCTTCCAAGGAAATATCCTAATAAAATCCTAATCTACTTTGGTAATTTGAGACATCTTTAGAGCTTTTTCAAAAAAAGAAAAATGATCCGCCTTTGCAAAATGATTTCCCCTAATAGTATTACCTTTTCACCTCATGAGAATTCTAATGCGAGCAAAGTGTCATACATAAAATAATTATAATGGATTGTTTCCAGATAAGAACCAGAACGGCGTCAGTTAGTTCTGGCATTAGAAAGCTTGTCTTATCGGTAAGGTGGGGGTATTTAACATCCTCCTGCCTCATAAGCCGCTCTGCTTGTGAAGGTTATATTTATTTTGGTAATTACTTCAACCCACGATGTGATGTATTGCCAATATGCGTGTATTTATATATACACTTTTTAAATTATTAAAGCTCCTGTGATTAATGGTCCCTAGGACTTCCTTTACAGACTGCTGTCAGAAATAAACTTCAAATTCTGGAGGGGAAAGAAGATGTCTTTTAAAATAAATGTTTAAAGTCTACTGTTTCATGCTCTTTAAAAAACAAATTATAGTATATGCTCTGAAGTTGCCGATGACGTTAAATTAAAAGCTTCTTGGGTTCTGAGGTCATATCCTTTATTTTATATACAAGCTTAAAGGTATTTAATTTTTAAGAATGTATTACATCGTGCAAGGTAGTAAGTCTGACTGAGTCTTAAGAAATTCTCCCAGCTAAACAAATCTATTCCATTAGCTAGTCCTTGACACCTGAAACTTACTATTAAAAATGTATTTGTGTCTAAGAATGTTGGCATTAGAAGTCAGGATATCCTACATCCCTTGGGGATGGTTATGTCTGGAAAAGGAGTTTGAGGGTTGCTGATGATGATGTTTCTTGATGTGGGTGCTAATTACATGGGTGAGGTTCATGTTGTGAAAATTCATGGAGTTACACTTACGATTTGTGCATGTCTCTGTATTTCATACTCAAATACTTTAAAGTATTTCTAAGTACTTTACTCGTAAATTTTTTCAAGTCTTTTTCCCTATGCAGAAACAAATGATAGCAGATGTTTGAACTGAAATCCATAGATGGTTTTATCTAAGAGCTTTACTCATTTTATAAGATCATTAAATCTCTTCCAAAGCTACTAATTAAGGGTTGTTGTGCTGTCTTTTTTTTTTTTTTTACTGGCCACATTTATAGCTATGAGTTTCTTTTTCTACTTACCATAAACAGGAATCGTGTAACATTGCCCGACCTTTAAGGTTGTCAAATGACACCCTCAAGTATTTGGTCTTGGGATTTTTGTAAACCAACCTTGATTCTTTGCATTCCCCAAACAGTGCTTACAATAAGTCTTTAGTTATACCTGATCAAGCTCTATGTAACTAAGCTATTATAGGATGAATCAGAGCCATTGTTCAGGTCAACTTGAAAAAATAAAATGAGGACTTGGAAAACAGTCTGACAATTCCTCAAAAAGTTAAACATAGATTTATCATTTGACCCAGTAATTCCACTCCTAGGTATATACCCAAAAGAAATGAAAACATATATCCACACCAAAACTCGTACAGAAATAGCAATATTATTCACCATAGCCAAAAAGGGAGAAGCCATCCAAGTGTCAACTAAGTGTATGAATGGATAAACAAAATGTAGAATATCCATCCAATGGAATATTTTTGTCAGTAAAAAAGGAATGAAGAACACATACATGCTGCAACATGGAAGAACCTCAAAAACATTATGTTAAGTGGAAGAAGCCAGTCATAAAAGATCTCATATTATGTAATTCCATTTATATGAAATGTCTGGAATAGACAAATTCATGGTGACAAAAAGCTTAGTGGTTGTTTAGGACTGGAGAAATGGGGACATTGGAGGTGATAACTGAAGCACATGGGGTTTCTTTTTAAGGTGATAAAAAATATTCCAAAACTGTGCTAATGATTACACAACTTTCTGAATGTACTAAAAGCCATTAAATTGCACACTTTAAATGGGTGAATTGTATGTATGGTATCTGAGTTATATCTCAATAAGGCAGTTACTAAAAAAACTAAAAATAAAATGAGGAAGAACCTGTGGAAAACTTGACCCAGATTTTTCATTAATGTAGGTGGAAGTTCAAGGAAGCGGTAGCTGTATTGTTTGGTGAAACCCAGCTGCCAGTTTTCCTCAAGATCAAAGCTAAATTCCAAGGACGTTCTATATACTTCCCACTAACTCTTCTCCTCCGTGTACCTTGTTTTCCACTCCCTGCCCTCAGAGCCTTCTCCGCTGAGGAGTTCAGGCTCTCTACTCAGATTTCTTTGGACACCTTTAAATAAATGCCTTAGCTCCTTCCACCGTTCTCAAAAGACCCAACCTGTTAGCTAATTAAAGAAGGTTGTTCCCTGTCAGAGTGGGAGCTGCTGAAGAAACTCTTTCCTCATGACATGTTCCCTGGTAATCTGCCTCGAGTTGTTATATTTGACAAGAGGAGAGGTGCTTCTCCAAGTTAAGGCATAGTGGACTCCAGAAGCCCACAGCTAACATGGCGGCTCTGGAGCAGCTTCTCAAACTGCTCCATGGACCGCAGGACCATGCTGGAGGGTGGAGGGGGGCATGTCGTAATGCAAGTTCACACACTTCCCCCCACACCTATGGAATCAGACACTCCAGATTGGAGGCCTAGAAACTTGCATTTTATTTTTTTATTTTATTTTTTTTTTTTGAGACAGAGCCTCACTGTGTTGCCCTGGCTAGAGTGAGTGTCGAGGCGTCAGCCTAGCTCACAGCAACCTCAGACTCCGGGGCTCAAGTGATCCTACTGCCTCAGCCTCCTGAGTAGCTGGGACTACAGGCATGCGCCATCATGCCCAGCTAATTTTTTCTATATATTTTTAGTTGTCCAATTAATTTCTTTCTATTTTTGGTAGAGACGGGGTCTCACTCTTGCTCAGGCTGGTCTCGAACTCCTGAGCTCAAACAATCCGCCAGCCTCGGCCTCCCAGAGTGCTAGGATTACAGGCGTGAGCCACCGCGCCCGGCCAGAAACTTGCATTTTAACAACTATAAATTAATGTTAGCATGTGATACTATTCATATTCCAGAATTTTTATATGGGAATTTTTATATGGGAGGGGACTAGGAGCAGCAATTTTATTGGAAGGGGAAGGTAGGAG